>VWZD01006783.1:152988-232605 GCA_013396695.1 Sakesphorus luctuosus | reverse complement strand
AAAAAAAAAAAAAAAAGTTATGATTGACCTAACTGCTTACCATGGTGATAGTGGAAGGCATAAGCAAAACCTTCAGAATAGCATACAAATAGCCAACATACCTTTTTTCTTTCACATTTTCTAAGTAAAATCATTAAGGTCCTTTTCATTGTCATAGCCAGCCTTTAAAATAAAGGAACATTTTTTGTCACTGGCTCTGGAAAAAACCCCATGCACTTCTATCAGACTATTGCTGCCCTATATAGAGCTGAAACATCTCAATGAAAGTTACACAGCATTCATTAAGTTTCCCCTTATCCATTCTTCATTCTTCTTGTATTCAAAGTGGGGAAGGCTAGAAGGTAGACTGTCAACCTATTTTAGAGAAAGCATTACTTGCCATCTACTCTATCTTTGAAGGGACCTCAAAAACTCACTCATTGTAATTTTCTACTGATTAAAAAACCAGATTAATTTGTACTTGTAGCTTCAGCAAGCTCAAATAATTCTTTCACTTTTGTCTCTGTTGAGCCCATGTCTGTAAAGTTTTGTATTTTCAAGGGGGGATAGCTACAATTACGAAAGGGTGCCTCTAAATCTAAAGGAAACAGGTTTTTCATCTCAATAGACAAGAATGAACATTAAAATTATGAGAATATATAAAATTTGTGCAGAAGAGAATTATTTTTTAACAATTAGCTTGGTCAAATTCTCTTGATATTATTTAAAGAGATAACATGAAAAAACACTACAAATTGTAATATAGACCCAGGCTCAGACATAGCTTTTATAGCTTTATATTAGCTTTAATTTCCATGGAGCACTTTACAGAAGAGCAGCTACCTTGTTCTGCAGTTTTAAAAAATACTTTGAGCTCTATCTGACAACTGTTGTTAATTTTCTTCCAATTCCAGTATCAGCTAATTATGGATACAAAAGGGAAGGTAAATTTTCTATTGAAATTTATTGATTTTCATATTTTCTGGATAACTTATATTCCAATAAATTGGCAACACTATTTTGTAAAGCCTTTTCTAATCCTTTCTATTTATTTATTTTAGAACATATTGTTGTAAAATGCATAGGTGAAAATTAAAATTGGCTTCAATTACCTAAAGAAGAAAGTATAAAGCAGTTACACTGACCATCGGGGTTAAGAAGCAGAGGCTACATGATTACACCTCCAAACTCAGAAATAAAACAGCAATAATCTTTGCATGCTTCTCCTAGCACCAGGAGGTCCCCTTTCTAAGAAGCTGTTACCAGAGGGCAGAAAAACATGTCACCATGGTAGAGACCAATTACCTGAAAGGAAAGAATGAAACTCTCAAACAGGCAGAATGACTACGCAGATGGTATCTGTTTTCAATCCTGATAAAACGGCAGTAAGTGTTGAGGTCTTTGAGAGGATTCTGAGGCAGTGAGAATATCTGTGAAACCATTTGTCTTGCTCTTCAGCCGTGCAAAGCACCCACATCACAGATTGGTGGACAGAGGGGGATATGAAAGTTGTCACAGCAGTCAACAACTCTTCAACTGTTTCAAAACATGGGACACCAGATTAATTTTTTCAGACCTAAAACTTTTTCTTAAGATCTAGTGAAAAAGAAAGTTTATTTCATTTCAATAATCTCTTTATGAACAGGAATACATTGCCTTTTATACTTAAGGGAAATGTCAGAATAACCAAGGATCTCTGATTAGATGTGCTGAACCAGTGAAAGATTCAGCACCCATCCAGACAACCATGGCCTGCTGACAGAGAAATAGAAGGGACATGTGTTATGTAGAAGTAGAAATGCACTACTGGAAGGTGTAAGGCTGCTTACTAATGGATGTTATGAGGAATATTTAGTGGCTGGTGCTAGCAGATTTTTTCTTAATTTTATTCCCATACTATCTATAGCAGAACTGGGAAAGATTCTAAATTTGTTTCCCTGATGGGATGCTGAAGGAACCTTCTGGTGAGAAAACCTACCTGCAGAATTGCACCAGAACTACAAATTTAGGGTGAGATTGATTCAGCTAGGAGTCATTGCTAGGAAATTCCATCCTCTAGCGGTATTCTGTTTTCCGTTTTGCAGTCTCTGCAATTCTCAAAACCTTGAAGGGTCCCTGAAGAATGACCTATATCACCTTTATAGATACCATATTCATTCAGCTTCTGAGAGAGTATTGACAATTTTGTATAAGAAACTAGCTATATGCAAAGATGACAGCACATAGGAAGTTCATTTTCTGGATTGTATCTATATTGTCTCACAGAATTAATAGTTAAGTAGTTGTGCTCACCTTCTTTGCTTTTCACTCAAACAGACCCTTCATCAATTCATGATAAATTTTATGTTCAGTTAATTGTCCTTACTTGAAGATTTATCAAATTTGACAAATTTAACTTGAAATCAACCATGATCTTACTTAGTTAAACATTTCATGCTTTAAAATGTCCTAGGTGGAGTAGTTATGAAGCAGAGTCAGGAATATATCTCCAGGATAAACTGAACTTTTCACTTGCATCATAAAATGATCTTTCTTTCTGTGCCTCAGGCAAAAATAATGCTAAGAAGTTAAGCTATTCTTTTTGGTAGGGTTAGAGAAGACAGTGACATCCTCCCTGAAGAGAATGAAGCAGCTTAGGTATGTCATAGTTTACTGGTGAATTTTAGTAAGTTCAAATGCAGTGAGTAAGGGGAAGGAGAGTTTTCAGGATTTGACTCATTCTTTTTAATTTTCAAGCATATGCACATTTTTCAGTGTTTGTTTATCACAGGGACATATTTCTACTAGCTCAGAGAAGCTGAGTTTTCACTATAGGAACATCTTTGGAGTTCCATGCATTTGCTAAACACAATTTGTCTCAACTACTATTGAACAAAATCAGCTAATTATATACTTGGTATTGTCCTTGTATTTCTCTGGTCTCTGACTCATTGTTGGCTGTTGAAGACTGTTATAGCCAGTCTTAGCATTATCTTAATTTTCATCTTATTGCTGGACTTAATGTAGGGAACAGCAAGAAGAAGGTAGGATGAGCTGGAAGTCAAGGGCGACCCCAGTAAGAGGCAATGCCCTTAGTCAGTCCTGCAGAAGTGAGGCAGGGTAGGCAGAGCAGGGTGCTTGGGACAGGGTCCATTAACAGTCCCAGATATGGCAGGGTGGAGAGTCAGGCTCAGGAGTCACCCAGGACTGGAGACAGGACTGGAAATAAGGTTATTATGTATGCCCAAGGTTCATCCAGAAGACAGGACTGGAGACCTGCACAGCTCTAGCAGTGACCAGATTAGGTCTGGGTGCCAACCCCAAGCTGACACAAAGCCCCCACACCAGNCTGACATTTATGACACTAACCACCAGTAACTGTGCACTTGACTTACGTAAAATCTAATACTTGATTAATACATAACATCAGCTGTCTGAAGTGCCATATCATAAGCTCACAAACAAGCTTGAGTTCTTTCTTCCCACCGTAGGTAATTTTACCATACTGGATAGTCTACTGCCTTACATATTTGAAAGACAAGCTATTTCTTCTACATGTGAGAAAGTTTTAAGCCCATTGAAGGTGGTGACAGTGCTTCTCCTTTTTTAATCTTTCTTATTGCTGTACATGAGGTTGGACAGTCTCACAGAGGAGATGCGCTATTACCATTTTGAACAATTGTTTTATAATTTCCCTTATTATTGATGATGTTTTCACAGAGATATTTCTAGAATAAGGTGATTGCGGGAGACATGTAGACTTTTGCAGTCACCTAAACAGGTGGTTTAAGCAATTATTGATCAAAGATTTTTGCTGTGCTCCTGCAGGTACTTCTTGTGGAGCAGTTATTACTGAGAAGTATTCTTGAACATCTGTAGATGACAGCAAAATTTGTATCTAGCACTGATCAGGGTCAATCTCCAGCTTTCTTTTTTATGCTAGGCTGTAAACTGCTAACTATCAGGAGTTGCTGCCAGTCTAAGAAAACTCTTCCTGATGAGGGAAAACGAGGAAAGAGATGGGTAGACAACAGGGAGAGATAATAAACTGAATCAGTCCTGCTTGATTCCCCACTGCAAATGAGTCAGTAGTCACAGCTCCAGTTTAAAGTAGAGAACAAAAGAAGTCTTGAACTTTCAAGATACCTCAAGCTAGAAAAAAAAACCAACAAAAAAAACCCCAAAACAACCCAACAAACCCATCAACCAACAAATACAAAGTAAATGAGCAAGATAATTATTGTAAAAAAAGGTCTTAGTCAGTATTGGGTTAATTTTCCACAGGACCTCGTAGATTGCTATTATGGTTTCCACTAGATATGCAGGTTTTGAATCTCATGATTTTCAATTTTGTGACTAAAGGAAGATCAGAGCTATTTCTAGTTTTATCTAAACTTCTTGTTACTGCTAAGGTTGCATTTATTTGCTTTGTTTGTTTTGACACCCTCTCCCCCCCCTTTTTTTTTTTCCTTTCCATGTTCTAAACTAGAAATGCTGTATCCTGATTTTGCCTTGTGATACAGGAGCTAAGGAGTGCATTGCAGTCAGTACCTGTGAGCTCTTCATTTTCCATATCCTCTGGGTGTGGTCTACCACCTACCTTATCTTCTGGTAGAATTATTCAATTTAGCTTGGATTAGGTTTGGAATTCTATACTTCTTGGAGATAAATGGAAAAAAAATGTCTCCTGCTATTGCAGAGCAAACTCTGTTGAGTCAGCAGAGTCAGATCACACTTAACTGCACAACTTTTGATGCCATGAATCAAAGAATTGGTATAGCTGTGCCAACAGCCCGGTACTTCTGGCCATGACATTGTTTGACACTTTAGAGAAATGTGCAAAAAAATCCATAAACCACCTGGCCAATTGTTCAAGTTACATATCTTGATTAAAAAAGTTATAGATGAAGAAGCAGAATTCAGGGTAACTGATGATCTTTTTCTAGCTGAGTGCTCAGTTCGACACCTTGTATTTAACAGTACATGAAGAAGCTTCCTTTTGTTTCTCTTTTTTCCCCCCTTAAGTGATCATATTTCATGAAGCATGCACATACTAATCTACAGACACAGACAATTGGACTATTAAGACTCATTAAACACATTGATTTGTCTTTTTCTTTTGGTTTCTTATCAGTCATTAATGGTGCACAATGACTTGTCTCCCTTTTTTTTTTTCAGATGTTTTCATCTATATTTCCCATATTTTATCTCGAACAAAGAGTAGTCTTGTGCCATGAAGTCTCATCAAAGTCATAATTGCATTTAATTTATCTGCATTGAACTGTCATCTATTAGCATTTTTAATGCTCTGTATGTCTTTCTGCACTTGTTTGCATTTTTCCTCATGATCTACTTCTAGACAATCCGTTACTGCATGCTAATAGCTTTATGCTTTTAATATTTTTTTTAATTACCAGATGTGTTGGTAACCTTCTAGCAGTTTCAGCGCAGAAATACTGGTAATTTTTTTTTCCACATTTAGTAAGTGTTTATACTCAACACTACTGTTTATCTACAAGACCACTGTGCCAGAGCAAGGCAGGATAACTCTCAGTATTAGGGATCTGTCATACCCTACAGTTGCCTAGAGACAGTTTCCTAATCCATCTCTTATGCTCTGGACGTTGTCTTTGACATAGCCTAAAACTCAAGAGCCCTCCAAATTCCTTGTTGTAAGTGATTTCTTTTGTGATGTAAAATTCTCAGGTGATAACGACTGATAGTGGCTAGAAGGGGGTAAGGGCAGTTGCTGATGATTTTCATTCCTTCTTGGTTTCATTATGCATTATGGCTTTGGATTTTTTTTTATTAAAATATTCCCTTGTTTTTTTCTTATAATACAACTGCTTATGTATGTCTTTGAGATCATTTTCCTCTTAGGTACTTGTTTCATCGTTCATTACATCTTACTTTGAAAGACCAGGCAGAGCTGGGTTCTAGAGGGTGCTTTGTGAATTAGATGAAGAATCTAAATTTCAGAGGGCTGATTAAAAAGAAATAAATGTCAAACATTAATTATGGGCTGTACCAGTACTGTATTCCTTATCTGTAAAATGGGACAAAGGAGCATCCTTTCCTTCACAAGGAAATCCTTCTCATGAGTAGGTTAAGGCTACTGGACAGAAAGTCCTGTAGAAGGATAAAATAGTATACATTTTATGGTTCAGATCCTTAACAGATATACATTGGGATAAGCATGGTGCTAATAAAGCCAAGGTTGTGTGTTCAATCTGTGTATGAGCCACTCACTTGAGGTTTGGACTTAGTGATCCTTGTGCGTCCCTTCCAGAATATTCTTTGAACTCTGCAAAATTAAGTGGAATCAATGAAGCTGTTGTGGTTTATATAAAAGGAAAACGTATGCAGATTGGCTTGTTTATTTGTTTTTGCATTTAGTGGAGATTCAGTCAGATCTAAATGTTGTATCATTGCATAGTGCAGTCTGATTTCAGAGGCCTAGGAACTTTATTTACTCGAGCTCAAGTGAACAAAGCACTATTTAGTGCTGAGTAATTTTTTAGACTGGAAATAGTATCAGGACACAAGAAATCTGCTGAGACTCAGTTTACTTTCATATCTCTCCATAATTATTTTTTATACTTGCACTAAAGCTGAAATTCTCATAGCATATCCAAACTATTAAATAGCATTAAATAGATCGTAAGCCAGCTCAAAAGTGAAAAAAATACTTCACCAGCCTTCTTAACTTTTCACATATTGTTTTAGTTTCAATTAATTTGTAAATACTAGAATTACTTTGTATCTTTATATATTCTGTACCATGAAATTAAGCAAAACAATCTTTAACAGGTGTTATATTTTTAAAGTAGCAATGTAATCATGTAAGGGATCTATGAAGCATTGCTATAGCATGCCTAAAATGATTGATTTTAAAATGTTTTTACTAAGCTAGTAATTTTTAACTGAGAAAGAACTTATAGCTTGGAAATATAACCACATAATCCATCATGATGGTTAATTACCTTCAATGCCAATTATACGTTTAAGTTTGTCTATCCTGAATTTTCACCTATTAAATGCTACTACAGATTATGTATTATTTTCTTCACATGACTACTTGATCAAATGACATATGAACCTTCTCAACACACAAAAAAAAATGGATTCATCTCCTTAGCTTCCTTAAGAAACAAAATATTCTTTCTTCTTTTCCACTCTTTTGTTGGTTACCAGTTCCTTGTCAACTATGGCATCACCCACCCACACATCCCAGCTGCCACTCTCTCATTTTCCATCCAAAACAGCAGAATACATCACCTGTTATCAGTGCTGCCATTCATTCTCAAGAAACAATCAAGAAGTAGGTACTTATCCAAGACTCCTGGCAGCTATCTGTGTTTGAAAGATTGAAGAATTCTAGTTCTAGTCTATTTCCTGATCTTCATCAGCATAAAGCACAACACAGCTCTGGAGAAACTTCTGACCTTCTGCTACAAACAGCTAGTCACACAATCTGAATGGAACAAGTTTGTAGTTTTGCCTAGGCAGCTGGTGAAAAACTGCTTTACAACTGCAGCAGCCAGAAGGAATACACTTTCCTGCCCCTCGGGGCTACAGACAAGGCTTTATCTCTGACTTGCCTTATTCTCTGTATCTCTAGTGTTCTGTGGAAAATTCTGTCAGTTTTTTGTCCAGCCATTTTGTAGCTTGCTTGTTCCTGCCACATAATTTGTCATGCTAAATGCTGTAGCACACTCAGGCCAATTGACTGATTCTCCTTTGCTGCCATTTAATCCCCTGTGTTAGCCTATACCTCCTTTCTGCCAATGGATTGGCTGCTCCACTGCTGCCACTTGTGTAATTGAGGTCGTCATTTTATTCATCTATGCTGAAGTAGGCTGTGGATTAACTATTTCTTAGTATTAGCTCTTAACTTTGACTTGTTTATTGTTTATTCATTGGCCTGGATCAAACCAGCACAAAAGGACATAGCTCTTGTTATGCTGCCTGATTTTCTCTTATACTCCTTTTTGCCTGCTCCTTTCCCCTACTCTTTCATTTCTTAACTCCCCCTTATCTTAGCACAGAATCTCAAGCCCTAAATCACAAAGTGCAATGTAATAAGCACAAGTGGCTGTGCTGTTATACCCTACAAAATAAAATGAAAAATGGTTAGGGAAAATGCCCCCATTAATCTCTGTTCTTGTATTTTATACAGCCATTTTTGCCCCTGCAGGACAGAAAGCAAAAACTCCCAACTTTTTATTTTGCCACACCCTGCCCATAGGCAAAGACACTATGAAGTGGAAGATTAAATGACCATACCCCATAGACATCTTTTGAAAATTATATATTCATGCATTGTTTTTTTGTTGGTTTTTTGGTTGTTTGGTTGTTTGGGGTTTTTTTGTTTTGTTTTGTTTTAATTTTCCTTCCCCAAAACTGCATCTTTTAAAATTTTCTCCTCCTGCCTTACCACTGGGGGTTTGTTGTATCTAAACATATCACATGGTATATCAAGGACAACCACAGTCTTCATTCTCAGTTCTGCTTAGTAATGGCAGATGGAAACAAAAACTCTCTTCCAGTCTGTATATCTGACAGCATCATTTAGAGGTACTGTCTGCTTGACTGGTTGTTGCTACAACCTTCTCCACCTAACTGTAATTTCTCAAATGCAGTGGTTTTTGGTGCTCCCTCCCACTCCTGCCACACTACTGCCAGGTAAGTTTATGAGAGGAAGTGGTGTGAGACAGCTGTGAGCTAGAGAGATATGGAGGAAGAGGCAGACTCTGACTATAGGTGGGACCTTGTAGCACAATTTCTGCTGAAAAAGAGGGTCTACTACTCTATGGAATTACCACCAGGAGTCTTCTTCACGAGCCAAATTGAGATGAAGGATTTTCTACCTGGAATGGGTCCAACAGTGTTTTAGGCCACTTATCTCAAGTCCTTTCCTATCTTTGGGTAACAATAAGTCTATGCTGTCTTTGAAACTCAATAGATACCTTCTGGTTGTCCATTAGAGCACAAAAGCATTTTGGAATAAAGAAAGCTTTGACCTGTTTTACACTTTGGGAATGCAGTGGCCATATTTTGAGGAAGTATTATGAAGCCTCTCTAAAATTAATCAACTCCCACTGCTTTATCCAGATATTTCATCTGTCTTATATTGTATTTTTGGCATTTCTGTGACCTGTCACTTATTGTCAGGTCCTCCTTCCAGGGTGAAAGCGTGACGAAATGACTCATGGCACCATACTTCATTTGAAAGCTATCAACAAAAATAATCCTCTAAAGAAAAAGATGCAGGGAACATTCTAATTTACATCATTTGTGCAACCTTCAGTGAAAGTGTGAGAAGAAAGCCGAAAGGAAAGTTAAAAATTATGTCAACTGAAAAGTGTGAGGTAGGGATGGAGGAAAGTTTGGGAGCAGTGGGTATCTGAATTCTGCCTCACATTAATCAAGATGGGGTGTGTTGTTAACAGCAGCCTGCCTTTTTTTTTATTTTTTTCTTTTTTTACTTTCACTTGGACGTGTTTCTCAAATCATGAAACAACATGGAAAAAATAACTTTTCAGTGTTGAATGCAAATTAAGGTCGTTTGCTTTACTACCTTTTGCAATGCAATATTTTGTTAAAATAGTTTTTCCTTAGTTCTTTCTAACATAGGCAGGGATCTTCATATGTAATGTGTAGTGTACAAATACATGTATACAGAAATAAATATATTTGCATGGCCAGGGATTTGCCTGTACAGATACAATCTTTAAGCCAAACTGAACCTTTATACAACTTGTCTCTCTGTATTATTATAGTATGTCTGGATTGAGCAAGTCTGCACCTTTCTAATTGTCATTGTTTAACCCCAGCTGCCAACTAACTGGCACACTAATAAAAGATCAGACCCTGTCCCTTTCCACCCTGCACAGCCCATGCATCTGGGAGAGGATTTTGGAAGTACTAAGAAGCCAAAAGTCACTTCCTGGTATGTGTCCTACTGCAGATGAACATGTCAGCATGCTCTTTTCCATTGCTTACTTGGTGTTAATGCCCTGTGGAGGGATCCTGTCATCACAGGACTGTTTCCCACTTGGGTTAGTGGAAATAGTCTAATTGTATGTCAGCCTTTTGCAAATCCCAAATCCATCTGGACAGCATTGAAAGACCAATGCCCTGTTTAAGCAAGTATGAATCATGGAGCATCCACTACTGTGGACGTCTTGTTCAGTGGCTAACCATTAAATGCTGCATAAAGAAGGAGTCTTTTGGTATTATCAGGATGGAAATTCCTCTTCTCCTATCTTCTCAGAAGGCAATGATTAGGTGAAGGTAAACCCTCAAGAACACCAGTCTTTCAAAAGAATCCATACAAATCTCAAGTCATCATGGATGGCAGTAAGTGTCTTGCTATGTTAAACTGCAAAAACGTCAAGTTTTCTTTCAGGCCCTGAACTCCCAAGTCATAAAAATGACATTAGTCTGATTGCCTGCTTGTTTTTCCTGAGTTTTGTTTCTCACTTAAGAGCAGTAGCTATTTTCTGAGCAATCTATTATATCATCTCTTAAAAGTTGGAAAAGACTTACAAATCATGGTGTGAAGGTTTGATATTTTCTCAAGGATGGTCCTTCACTCTTCTGTTTTAGACTCTTTTTAAGGAGTCAGTTGTGCTCAGTGATGTAAGCCTTAATTTCAGTTGTACCTGTTGCAAAGTAGATGGCAGATGTTCTGCATCCTCCACATCTCAGAAAAGGATTTACATTGGTAGCAACTATATTAGTTTCAGATCTCGTAAAAACATGCATATGACTGCAGCATGCCAGTATTTTTGGCACTGCTAAGCAAAAAGTTGAATTATGAACAAGTTGCTAGAGTGATCTCAGCAGATCCAGTGATTAATCTGGAGGTTTGTTGCCGTATCCAGGTTTACCATTGCTTTTCATAGGTATGCTGGAGTTGCAGCTGAAAAGTAAACAGAATTCAAAAACCCTGTAAAATGCAATATATAGGCAAAAGAAGAACATTGTGTGACTGGATTTGTACTTAAACAATGTAGAATAATGGTTTCAAAGAAATTTTTCTGTTTTAGTGGATGAATAAAATGCACTTAAAGCTTTCCAATAATACTTTCATAGTACTAAGGGACAAACAGGCTAATTGCTATTAAGGACATTTAAATGAGTTTCCTGTGTATGTTTAACTGGAAGACTCAAGCTGCTTGATAGGAATTTTCAGCAATTACTACCTAATCTCTTAAATAATCTCCCCTTTCATTCTAATGGAAAAGAAATTGGCTGAAAAGTCATAAGCAAGGCTTTACTTTAATTTCATTTGCTTGCTTGTGAGGATAACTCACACTTAAGAAAAACAAATGCAACAAAACCAAAGAGAAACAGGTATATTTAATATAAGTTCAGTGAATCAGAGGTCTGAGACCAGAGATCACAAATATTTGTGAAATATGTTTCTGATGGACCGAGATATTGTGAAGTACAGCTTGGCTGTCACAAATGCTTTTGACATGGTCATTCCAGAATGTGCCATGTCCAGAACAGCTTATTTTCCTTGGTGAAAAATTAGCATGAAAGAGGAAAAGTAGATTTTGTTCAGATGGATGTGTATTACCTCTAAGAGTACCTTTGAATAAGTGGTATGGGCATTCACAACAAAATCCTTAAGACAACATTACAGTCAAGATAGCTATTCTCTTCCAGGGTTGGGTTTTTTTCACTGATCCTGCAGTACGGCTTCACTCTAGTTCAACACATTACTGAATGTAGATTGTCACATAAAGTTGCTCAGGACTTTATCCTGCCAGAACTTGAAAACTTCCAAGAATGCAGACTGATGCAGAATGTACTCTTGGCAACCTATTTAACCTTGACTGCTTTTGTTGGTAGAAAGTTTTTCCCTATATTATGAGAACTACCCTTCCTTCAGTTTATAATTCTTGTCTCTCATCCTTCCACCTCATATCACTGTGAAGAGGTTGGTTCTGTCTTCTCAGCGTCCTCCATGTTAGATCACCCTCAGATCAGCTTTTTCTCCAGGCTGAACAACTTCTCTTCCCAGGACAAGAGATCCAGTCCCCAATGACATTGGGCCCCCCTGCAGACTAACTCCTCTCCATCCGTAAGATCTGTAGGGGAAGGAATCAGGAAAGGTAAGGCATGGATGGAATGGGACTTGACAAGGAATGTGAAGAATAATGAAAAGGGATTCTATAAGTACGTAGTTTAGAAAAGAAAGGCCAAGGAGTGTGTATCCCCCTCAATAAATTAGAAAGGAGAACTGGTAACAACAGATATGAAGAAGGCTGAGGTACTTAACGAGCTCTTCGCAGTCTTCACTGGCAGTCAGGCTTCCTACATCCCTCGAGTCCCTGAACCTCTATGTGAGGGCTAGGGGATTGAAGTGCCTCCCACTGTAAGTGAAGATCAGGTTTCAGACCACTTGATGAATCTGAATAGTCACATGTCTATGAGGCGTGGTGATCCATCCCAGAGTCCTGAGGGAATTGGCTGATGGAGTTGCCAAGTCACTGTCCATGATATTTGAAAAGTCAGTGTGGCCATGTGAAGCGTGTGGTCACTGGAAAAGGAGAACCATCACTCTTATTTTTAAAAAGTGTTGAAAACAAGACCTAGGGAACTACAAATCAGTGAGCCTCACCTCTGTGCCTGGGAGGCTAGCAGTGAGCAGTGTCCCTCAGGGCTCATCTTGGGATCAATGCTCTATAATATGTTTATCAATGATACAGAGAGTGAGATTGAGTGTACCCTCAGCTAGTTTGCAGATGACAAGAAGCTGAGTGGTGTGATTGACACAGAAGAAGGATGGGATGCCAGCCAAGGGCACCTGGACAAAACTTGAGAAGTGGTCTGACAAGAACCTAATGGGATTCAACAAGTTCAAGTGCAAGTTGCTGCACCTGGGTCAGGGCAATCCCAGACATGAGTACAGAATAGGAGAAGAAGTCATGAAGAGCAGCCCTGGCGAGAAGGACTTGGGATTTTTGGTGGACATGAGCCAACAGTGTGTGCTCACGGCTCAGAAAGCCAACGTTCTGGTCTACATCAAAAGAGGAGCACCAGCAGGTTAAGGGAGGTGATTGTCCTCCTCTACTCTCCTCTTATGAGACTCCGCCTAAGTATTGCATCCACCTCTGGTGTTCTCAGCAGTAAAAAAATTTAGACCTGTTGGAGCAGGTCCAGAGGAGGGCCACAAAGATGATCAGAGTGCTGGAGCAGCTCTCCTGTGAAGACAGGCTGAGACAACTGGAGTAGTTCTCCCTGGAGAAGAGAAGGCACCTGGGGAGACCTCAATGCAGCTTTTAGGTACTTAAAGGGTGCTTACAGAATAGATACGATAGTGATAGGATAAGAGGAAACAGTTTTAAACAAAAAAGAGAAAAGATTTAGACTAGATGTTTGGAAGAAATTCTTTACTCTGAGAGTGGTGAGACACTGGAGCAGGTTGTGGATGCTCATTCCTGGCAGTGTTCATCACTGGATATGGTCCAGAACAATCTTATCTAGTGGGTGGCATGCTTGCTCACAGCAGCAGGGCTTGCAACCAGATGATATTCAGGTTCTCTCCCAACCCTTCTGCAATTCTGTGATTCTATGATTTGATGATTCTGTCATTCTCTCTATCATTGTCTTTACTGCATGGAGTGGGCTAAAACTGGATAAAGTAGTTTTATAATGGTCTAAAGAGTGGCATGCAAACAGGAATAAACAATTCTCTTGATTTTTTGAATGTGCTCTTCTCTTGTTCCTACAGCTCAGGATGCAGTTAGCCCTTGCTGTTGCTGGTGCACACTGATGGCTCATGCTCAGCTTGCTGACCACTACAACCTCCAGGAATTTTTCAGCAGAACTGCCTGCAACCAGTCCATTCACAGCCTGTAACACCACAAGAGGCTGTGTTTCCCATTTCCAGGACTTTACATTTGTCTTTGCTGAATTTGATATGGCTCCTGTTGGCCCCATTCCTTCAGCAGGTCTGGCTCCCTCCAGCCTCAACTGTATCAACTGCTCGCCCCCTTTTTGGTGTCACCTGCAAACTTGAAGAAAGAGCATTTCATCACCTCCTTCAGGTTATTGTTAGAGACACTAAACAAGACATGCAACATTTGTGTTTCAAGAATTCAAGTGATTCATTGGGTCTTTCTGGTTCTGACACTCACAAAGTCTCCTGACTGTTCTAACCAGTTGAAGTGATTTGAACTAAAGGCAAATTGATGTGCTGTACACCAGAAAATGTCTTTTATTTCAGGAAAGATGTAGTCTGAATGAAGACCAAAAGATTTTGTCATTCGTAATACTGGGCAGTCTTTCAACAAAGGGTTTTCAAGAAAATCTTTAGTTCAGCAAATGCATAAAAGAGACTCTTTTGATTTTTATAGCTGCACAGTGTGGAACTGGCAGGGTGAACTTGGTGTATAATTATCATTTCTAAGAATGAATTGTATTAAAATTGAAATAAAAGATCTTTGTGACGAAATATGTGCTCTAAAATGTTAGTCTTATATTCTTAGAGATTGTCGTTATTTTGAAGCCTTAAAATAAATAAATGTTTCCAGAAGCAAACACAGGCTATTCAAATGCCAAATGCTTTTGTTTTCATAAGTGTCCCTTTGAATGCATTGAATTCAGCGTTTAGCACTTGGCATCTAATTGACTTGTTATCAGGGAGGAAGTCACAGAGAAATGCAATTCCCCATTGTTGTAAGTACTAGAACTGTGGAGGCAAAGAACTAATAATAACAGCTTTCTTAGCTTAAATACTATTTCCCTTCCAGTTCCACATCATACCTTAAAGAAACTCTCCCCCTAGCTCCGGGAAAAGAAGAAGGCAATAAAAACCAAATCCCCAAAACCCCTCCTCAGTGAGTTATAACCCTCAGGATTGTTTTTCCCATTAATAAAGTAAGTCACATTGTTCTCTTACTCTGCTTTGAGAAACCTCATTCTCAGTTAATGGAGATAATATTCTGGGGAAGATGAACCGAGGAGTTTGCATATTTTCTATAACTAGACTTCCAAGAGACCAATTAATTTTAACTGGAATGATGGAGGGACAGTTCTGTTATTCACCTTTTCAAAGTGCAGTACAGACTTTGCGTTTACTGAGTAGGCTCATCAAATTTACATCACCATTTAATTAAATGTTTGTAGCAATAATTGACCTCAGGAGTAAGTAATTTCATAATAAATAGATTCCACTGTTTCTAAATACTATTTCACTGACTCTGAGATGCTATTCATAGCCTTGTAGCTTTGCCACAAATTTCATTAGCAATTTGCTTGAATGCATATTCCCTTGTAGAATTGACAGTGAATCAGAATGATGTTTAACAATAGAGATTTCAGAGAATGATCCAAAGTAGAAAATAACATACATTTCTCTGGAACCTTTCTTTTCAGGGACAGATCAGACCTGAGGGGGAAAAAAAAAACAACCCCAAAACAGAAAAACAACCCAAAGCTTGATTTATTTACTGTCTTCATGTTTTTCTGATTCTTGTTTTTATCTGCTTAAATAATTGCCTAAAGAGTTTAGTATGTATCTCTATTTGAGTTCAATAGTGTTTCAAGTAAAAAGGCAGGACCTTTTTATTAGTTTTGATTAAATACAGGGATAACCTCAAGAAACCAAAATGGACATATATTTCATGTCCTCCCTCCTCCAAACTATCGATTTATTATTCTGCTTTTGTTTAAAACCTATGAGCTAAGTTCAGAGGTGATGCATAGAATGTGTAATTTAGAGTCCTTTATGCTCAGTTAGACACTTTAAGGCCTACTTACACACACTTGCTAGAATATAAGTCAGTGAAATGGAGTGTAAATTGATGTGATTTACATGTGGAGGAGCTGGCAGCCTGAAAAGGTATTACCTATGGAAGGGAATAGACTTTATATGAGCACTTTCTAGTATTCAGCTGGTTTTCTTGCTACTCCTCTGTACCACTGACTAACGACATTTACATTTGACTGCCTAAGCTCCTGCGTATTCAGTGATCCTTTCTGGGCAAAAGGCACTGATGAAATGTAAGAAGTGTGATAGAAGCTGTGTGCTGAGAGCTGTGTATGGGGTTTATAAATAAGTAACTAAAGACTCTGGTTCACATTCCTCTTTGCAGTTTGCTACAAACCCAGCAGTTTCTTAGTTACTTTCAATGACTGAAGATTTCTCATGTATGGTGCTTGCTCTGCTTTCTGTCAGGAAGATTTTTACATCCAGTGCTGTATGTTATGCCCTGATGCCTTGTTTGACAATCTGGCAGGTAAGAGGTAAGCTCCATCATGCTATCTGTGGGATAAGAACATGCACCTGGCAGCTACCAGGTTGGTGTAATTTCACACTCTTACCCTGTGGTAAGTTGCTCTTTTGCCAAGTGAGCTATGTAAAAGCCTTGTCAGCTCCTGGAATTGTACCACTTGAAATGTGTCTGTGGAAACACTACCAGTTCACAGGCAATTCCTGAAGGATAAGGAGCCATAAGTCTACTAATCCCAGTTTCTGTTGCCATAAAAATCTCTCATGATAATACACCAATTTAATAATAAAAAAAAGAAACCTGACCAAAAATACTTACCATAAGATTGTGGTTATAACACAAGCAAGACTGAAGTTTAAAATTAATCTGATGTATAATGAACATATAGAGGGAGGAAAGGAAGAGAAGTAATGGCGATATAAGTATCCTAGTTAAGGGTCTGAGAAGACTTCGGAGTGGGCTTCTCTGGAAAGTTTTGGGGCATATGTCAGATAAAGTGTGAAAACAAACAAAAATATTCAGCTTTGGCTATGCCGGCAAAACCAGATGCAATTGTTCTGGCTAAAAATATTTCAGCAAGTGTTCTTTTTTCTAAAAGAACTGACATTAGCTTTTCTTTTTTTCGTTTGTATTTATTCTTGGGTTTTTTTTCTTTTTTTTTTCTTTTTTCTTATTTTTAATTCCAGACTGTTATAGAAAGCCTTTATTAACTCATTGTAGTGATGTAGTTATATATTTTATTGCACAAGAGGCTAAAGGTATTCATATGGGTATGGTCTATATGTAAGCTTTTTGCTAAGTATATTAGTATGATATACTGGTACAGTTAAATTTTATATGCAGGAAGAGTTAAGCCATTATGTGAACCGTAATTTTGATGTACACTATGTTTTTTTAAAAATTCTTTTTTATTTTCCCCGCAGCTAAACTGTAAATAGGTAGCTAACCACAATAACAAAAGCTACTCTGCGATTAAATTGCTGTTTCAGTTTGCATTCAAATCTTGATTTTGCAGTGCAGCCAAAAGCTTTTTTGATGCAGGACTGAATCCAACCAATGCTTTCTGAAACTTTAGTCAAGACAAAACAAGTAGCTGATCAGACATATTAGGATGATCATGTGTTCCAATATTAACTCAACCCACTTTCTACACAACGAGCTTCATCTTGATTAGAATTTTAAAGGTGACGATTTTCATCTTTTTTTTTAATTTATTTATTCTAAATCAAATCTTATAATCACCCTTGAATTTTTCCATATGCATTTCCTAGATAGATAATATTCATTCTAAAATGATGTAAGGTAGTGTTACCTGCTTCATCTATTAAGTTCTTTCAAGAACAAAGATATGAAGCAATCAAAAATTTTGCCTGATTGGTGTTCACAGTTATAGTCCATTTTCAGCTCATTGTGAAATTGTGCCCCACAAATAAACAACTATTTATGACACAAATAAAATATGTTTAATCCTACCTGTTTCTATTTCAAAACAGCAAGTAATATATTTTTTAAAAAATGTTCTAAAAGAAAAAAAATGAGATTAAATATGGCACTAATTCTGAGTTTAAAAACAAAAAGAAGAGTTTGGGAGATCTTGTAACTTAACAGAATATAAGGGTTTATCATTTTGCTCTTTCTTGAAGAAGAAATATGAAATACAAAGAACTAAATTTAGAGGAAAGAAAACATACAACCTAGCTTACATAGAACATCCCAAAAGAAGATAATGAATATGAGGTCCCTTGGGCTAGCTGCTGATGTTCATGTGAAGAAATCTTTATTTTAAGAGAAACTGACTCAGGAAAAAAAAAGCAGGAAATGTTGGTGAAACAATTTTCTATGAACCAGCAAAACATTCAAAAGAGTTTGTATCGAAATGCAACTGAAGGAAGCAGCACCCTGTCCTCACAAGGACTGTTTCACTGCCTTATTCACCAGGACCTCTTGTGACAGCGTAAGACTGGGAACAGCCATATGGTAGCCCTGGCTGACCCGGGAGCTCATCATAGCACAGTCAAATGCCTGGAAGTGTTGATTTACCAGTGCCACTGTGACATTTGAAAAGTATGGCTGTGGTTTTGGAATTAACTAAAGGGAATATAATTATCTATGATATTTATGTGTCTCCAGTTACTGTACTATTTTGGTGTCAGCTGTAGAGTTAGGATGATGGCAGTGGCCCAAGGAGATACTTCTCTTGCCATGGTTCTGCTGAGTATACAAAAAGAAGCTTTTGTATTTCTTTGTCTTTCTACACTTCTGCTTTTACAGGATATTTGAGAATACGACAATGTGCCCCTAAGATTGACAATTAACATGAAAAAAGACAGAAAATAAATCAGAATGATGGAATGTTTTTGGCCTACAATCACTGGAGATACACATCTACCTTGGCACAGACTAAGATAGGAGTTCAGAAAGTAGATACAAACTATGAACTCTTGTATGATGAAACCCCAAAAAACACTTCATAAAGAATTTACCTAGATTTAGTAATTCTTCATTTTCTTTCTTCTGTTTCATTCAATCAATTTTTTTTTAAATTTTGACTAAAATTATATCTGAATTGTAGGGTGAAGTTTTCTTTAATTTCTGCTTGACAGTCTTTGAGCAGTTAAATTTGAAGATACCAGAATTCACTAAGATATTTCTGAGCACCTTTATCTCCACACCCCCCCACCCCCCCCTCAGTAAAACATCTTTGACATTTTTTCATTAAATTCATCACCACTGGTATTGGGCATAGGAAGAAATGTAAATCTGCATAACTGCCTTTAAGCTGTTAGCATTACTATGTAATTTAAAGACAACAAGATTTTGTGTGCATTGACTAATTTTCTGCTTTGTAGAAGCCTTAATAGCCTTTGCCTGGGTAAATTAGGCATTTTCTTAAAACATTACCCTTATATTTAAGCAGTTCCTATATATGTGTAAAATGTGCAGCATTAGCCAAATCCATCTGCTTGTTTAATCTAGGATTCTTTTTATAAAGGGAATGCATAGCTGTTTGTAGCTGTTTATTGTGCAGTTGATTATCATCCTGACTTACTTGGAAACAGTTTTTAAAAAGCTTATACATTACTAAGGTATTTTCTAAGACTCCTCACTTTTCTAAGGTACTTCTATACCTTCAGGATTTGAAATATTTTATAAAATCTGATATTTGATATTTATTCATTGACATAATCCCAACCATTTGTTCTCATTCTTCTGTTTTAAAGGGCAGACTGGTGTACAAAGTTTTTGTTTAAAGGATGCATATTTTTGAAGAAAAATACACCTTCAATAGGTACAAAGTCATACCAAAGTCAAGGACTCACACTCTCTTATGATTGAACTACTGTGTCTTCACTGAAGTAAAAGGAGGTGTTCCAGCTTGTCAGAAGTGTGAAATGAGAGCAGGATCCTTCCCTAACATGAATCACTGTGAATTTTAACACCATACATATGTCTAAAATTCAAAGAAATTTGTATCTATATTTGGCTTTGGAAGCATATGAAAATTGAGCAGTTTTCTCAACCAAGAAGAATTAAAAATAGCAGATAAAGGTATCTAATGCAGAGCAAAATCAAATAAAAATGACATACGAATCAATGAACAACTCACGCTATGACCTCTTTGACTGATTCATGAATAGTTTATGTCCTCTTGATCTTTATATTAAGCACAGTTATTCCTGATTTAATGTTGCTACCTGCATTGAAAACAGCACATTCCCTGATCAGTGTCAGGTCTCTGTCGGGTCAAGTATTTTCCTACTGTTTTCATCAAATAAGTTCATGTTTGATACTATAGAAGGAGAAAAGGTAATCCATGCCAGCAGTATTAATATTACACCTCACCATGTGTATTTTGGCTTCAGCTGTAAATGTTGCCATTGGTGTTATTGCAAGAGAAGTGTATTGAATTAATGACCTGGTAAATGGCTAGACCAGAGTCACAGCAAGCCAGGAAGAGAGATCTTAAGGTCTAGTCTGATTGATTGGAAGGTATCAACTCTCACGCATAAAGGGAGAGCTAATGAACTTCTTAGAGTAGAAATACGCACTGAGATCTTTAATGAAAAACAGGAAGAGTCTGCATTTCAAAGGAAGTGAAATAGTCAATGGGTCTGTCATATCCTAAATTTCCTCCTCTCCTTTTTTTCCCTAAGATTGTGATGGCTATATTTTGGGTTTGGGCCCATGTCACTTATGATCTTGCTGAAACTTCCTTTTCTTATCTGATATCTCAAGCAACAAAGGAAGACTGTGCACTGCTAAGGAGACCATGATTCTCTGCAGCCCTCTTTTCCTTATGCCTGTAATATATGCTTAAAAGATATGGCATTGTTCTCAGGAAAGACATATTTTCTATATCCATTAGTGTAGCCCATTAAAAACTCCATGGAGAAGTCCATGGAGTATTTTTCACTTACGCACATAGAAGAGCAATTTTTCATTGTTTGGAGATCTCCATCAAAGCACTTTAGACAAAAGATCTAGGCATGTATGGAACTGCAGGCACATCTCTCCATATGTCAGTCACTGGCTCCCTACAGAGGCACTGGTTTCACACCAAGCATGGATTGGTGGCTTCTGGATGTCCTTTCTATCCCAAATTGCTGCATGATTCTAAAATCGTATTTTGGTTTTCTTTGGTCCCAGTTATAGGCCTTAAGACTGAAGTTTGGAACTCTGTTTTTACAGTAAAAAAAAAAAAAAAAGAGAGAGAGAGAGGAAAAAAATGCAGTCTTAAGAATAACTTCCTTAAATGAATCTAGTAACTTGCATCCTCAAGAATCACTCAGTCAGTTAGTAAAAAGAATAGGTGACAAAAATCTACAAAAGATAATGAAAGTGCATTATATTTCACCCTTAAAACTCACTTCCTTGTCCTTGGAATTCCCTGTAAAAGCAATTAGTGGGCTAGCCAAGTAAATCAGATCTCAGGCAGTGGCTGAGAGCCTCAGAAATCAGAGTACAGCTTGCCTGTTGATGTCGGCTGGTACCCCCACCCTGACAGCATTGCATGGAAGCCATTTATTCAGTATGCTCTCACTGTTTTCAGGGTGTATTCTGGATCTCCAGGTGAAGAGGTAATAAGTGGCTTCTCTCTTTCCCTCCTTGACTATTTAGATAAACCTAAATTGGGTAAAATGAATGTCAGTGGTGACATCTTTCATTGTTTGTCAACTTTGAAAAATCATTAGTTAAGGTTTTGGGTTGACCTGTACTTGAACTCTAATTATTGCCTATTGGTATGTTATGAATTGCCTCAGAAAGATGCAGGGATAAGCATAAAACTCTCCTACCAAGGACAAAAGCAGATGACAGCTAGGACAAGGCATATGCTGTGCCTGAGCAGCCACAGCTGTTTCAGGAGCATTGAAAGCTTTCTCTTTGGGGTGAAGCTAATGAGAAATCACTTGGAGAGGGAAGAAAAACTAAAGAGATGCTACACTGTTGCAGCAATGATTTTTCCAGTTATGTTTTATAGAATTAACTATATTAATTAGTCTTTTCACCAATGTTTGCATCCATGAAAAATGGAGAAATAATGCATGAGCTCAGGAAAAGGTTAGAAATATATTTACAAATCTATTCATTAGAATTGTTCCACAAAGAACTTGTAACTGAATTTTGAAGACCTGACACATTTATTAAACTCCAGAAAGGTTCATCATTGTGCTCAGTGTATTTCTGATGTTGTTATTTCTGCCTTCTAAGTACACTATTTTTCTAATCTTAGATAAACTGTGGCTACGAATTCAAATTTCTGTTTTGCTGGTGTATCTTTGAGCAATGCTTAACATTACTACACATGTTAATTATGAGCAGAGCAACATCAGTTTCTGAGTTTAGGAACAATTAAATAGGGGATCAGTTGTAAGGGACAGAAACCACAGATAGATAGAAATAGGGATTCTAGTCATTGTTCCCTTTACAGAAAATAGCTCTGCTCTCACATTACGTTCTCGTGACAGTAAGTACTGAAAGAATGAAATAAGCTTTGAATTTCTGTAGCAAAAGCTGTATCTCGAACTTTGCTCTGAACCTCTGATCCCATAGAGATAATGCTCTTCCTAGTGATGCTGAACTCTTAAGCTATAAGTAAAATCCAGAGTCATCTCTGCACTGTTTTCTTCTCAAGCTAAAACTCCTATTTTGTGCCCATGACTAAACAGATAGAATCTAAATATTACGTTTAAACAAAGCTTAGGAATCAGTCAGTCTGCTTATCTACATATCTCTGTCTGTATCCTGAAGTTCAAAAGAGAAGAAAATTGCTTAAATACTTTTGAGGATATTGTTATTAGACACTAATGTTGCTCCTTTTGGCACAATGGCATAGATCAAGAGAGATAGCGAATAAGAATTTGTCAAGGACCTCAGCAGAGTGAGTTACTTGTATATAACATGTTCATATGAATCATTTCTCACCTTGCTTCTGCTTTCCTATTAAATAGCTTTGGTTATTCTTATTTCCCATAAAGGGTCTTCTAGAGATTACCCTCATGGACTATGCTACCATGAATTCAACATTAGCACAGCTATTTAGTAACTAATTACACTGTAATTTCATAATTGTGTTTAAAAATGTGGTGAGTTATGGCTCACAAAAGCTACAGCAGAGCAAATTTTTCAGTTACTTAAAGGTATGACTGTTGAAAGTTACCTGCTTTTTCACTGCTGTTTTATCTTTACATATTCATAGATTTCCTAGGAAAATACCTGTTGCTCAGAGAGAGGATCATGTGATCTCATGCTGAAAAATATTTTTCTCTAAGCAAAGAAATTTTGATGAACTTACAAGTCTGATCAGTTTGTATTCAGGGCAATTACTTCACTGGACTGCTGGTTGTGTGCAATTGTCTCAAGTCAGTGTTCTCTTCATTTCGCCTTCAGGTTCTCTCTCATGGAATAGCTCATGAATGGAGTAGTGGACAAAACCTGTTACGTTTCACCACCAGTGGCCCTAATTCTTAACTAAATTTGATCAGAAATAAGAATTAACTTGTCTAAAGTGAAGTGCAGCGCAAAACTTGTGAGACAGAATGATAAGGTTACAAGCACTTTACGGCATATTTCTAGTCTGGTGGGTTGTTGACTTTGAAGGCAGCAAGGGCAAGACAGTGCTTTCATATCTTCTGAAGGGAAATTATCTTAATATATAGAATCTTCACACAACTTTTAGAAAATGTGTGTTGACTTATTTTTATTTTCCTCTCTTTTCCTTGAACTTTGTTGCAAGGCTTGAGTAAAATATGTATCAGGACTTTTAAAATGAAGACTGGGGGGGCAGAACTCCTGCTCAGTGCTAAAATAGGTGTGTCACTGGCAGAGGACATCTAATTCTTTGGTGCTCTAGGCCCATGAAACAGCAATAAGAAGTTCCAGGGGTGATTAATGAGATCCATGACCGATTTTTAGCTTGAGTATCATGGCCATGAGTACAGTCTTAGTAGGACTTAGCGACTCCATAAATTAAGGTACCATAGCTTCCTCTTTATAGGTTTTTTTTATTTTTCTTTGTGTGGCCTTTCTACCAATTTGTGGGCATGTGATTTTCTGGGTACTACATATCCTTGTGTAAGCAATGTTAAACATGTTAGGTTAAACAGAAAGCATGAACTACCGCACTGTGGTGTTTTAGCCACCCTTGCTTCCTATTTCCAAAATCCACCTCTACAGCCTTCCTTGGCAGAGATACCAAGGTTCTTTTCTATTTAAAAAAATGCAATTATACATATCAGATTTCTTTTAAGGGTGAGGTTTCTAAATAGCACGTTTCTTTTTACATAACTAGGACTCTGGGAGTGGCTTTCTTCTGTACCCTTTGATACTGGTGTAATGGCTTCCCTGGGCTGCCCTCTAATTTGTAGTGATTTTGGCAAGAAGAGATACAGGTCTGTCATGCCGGAGATTTGCATGAGCACTTCTTCACTGCATATGCAACACTTTGGTTTAACTTTTGATGGGAAAGTAGAACTTGTAGTGTCTGACCTATTTATCCCTTTTTTTTCCTTTTTTTTTTTTTAGATAAAAGTGTCGTATAGATGAATTACATACATCACTGTGCGTGTTTGTTTACTGTGTCACTTTTGGTAAATCAAATAGAAAAATCTTTTGTAATCAGCTAGCCTTTAACTTAATAACACATTTGATAAATTGCTTGTATACAGTAGGTTATCAAACTCAAACATTAAAGACCTCAGATTGACACTGCAGAAATGAATCATACAGACACAAAAGGCCAAATTTACAATACTTTATCTGGAGTAAAGAAAAAAAATCATATCAGTTTCAAGACCTGCACTAATGACTGAATGAAGAATTTTAAATCTAAGGAAGGAAGTTAAAGATATGATTGAGAAATAACTGTTCATTACATCAGCATTTCCAATATCCTTATGAGGGAGTTTTAGCACACTATTGGTCATAGTTTGTAGTACTGTATGGTACCATTTAGAAAAACCTCATATTCTTTTTTTCCCCCTTCTTTTCCTAATTTATTCCCATTTTTTTAACTTTTCAGCTTCCCACATACACAACCCCCATGCTGGATCTGCCACACTCCAAAACATGTGAGTGACAACAGGTTTGACAGCCTTTGGGATGGTGAAAGATCTGGCGAGAGCAAGCCTCCCTAGCATGCTCATCAGGTTAGTAGGGATACTGTCGTACGGATGGCAGTGCCATTTATTCTTGTCAGCCAAAAGCGTAAAGCGATTGGAAGCCAATCTTTCTTCACAACAAAAGAAGGAAAGAGTGAAAAAAACCTTCCTGAGATAGTGAGTTGAAAGATTATGATGCTTTCAATTTGTAAAACAAGGCTCCCTTCAAAGAACTTTGTAAACATACCTGCTTCTTGTTTCTGTCACTTTCATACTGTAAAGAGGCTTTACAGTGGCTGTAACTATAATTTATTGTAGTTTTATAATCTTCTATGCTGCTGAAACAGTGTGCTGAAGCTTTAGGGTAAATATGAACTAAAAGTCAGCTTGTTCCATTAAGACCTTCATTGGCCTATTTTAGAAATTCCCCTCTCAAAAAGATCATGCAAGTAAAGCACTTTTATCAGGTAACCCTGACTGTGCAAGGGAAATGTCTACTGTAATCTCCTCAGTTATTGAAGCATGACCCTCTTCAGCAACTGTGTGTGTGTGTTTGTTTGCATGTTTTTGTGCATGCACACGTGTGTGGACACTTACCCCCTTCCCATACCTTTAGGTGGCCAGCACCTACAGAGACCCTCTCCAAGGAGAGGATATTATAAAGCAGGCCCATTCTTTGGAAAAAAATGAGTGGATGCTGGCTGTGATATGGTGGAAGGCACTGGAAAGCAGCTGTCCACCTCAAGGTCAACACCTCAGCAGCTGGAATCTACCAGCAATTTCAGTTTATGTCATTATGTTAAAACACGAATGCAGTTGGTCCCAGTTCAGTTTGCATTAAAATAGGCTCTTTACTTGTTGCAGAGGTAACAATCATAATAACTGTTGGCAGGTGAGCAGGATAGAGTGTAGTGAGCATTTACCATACTTGCTGTCCCTGTATCATGCCACCAAATGTGACTAACCACTCTGAGGTTGAGGGAAAACAATAGTACATCTGCACTTCCTTTAGACATCCTCATAATAACCAGGTAAAATATGATTTTCACAAGCTCCTTTAGAGACAGGTAGAAGTAATTGTTGCCTATTTAAATCTGGTAGGTGAATGACTCAGAGTTAAGTGACATTTTCTAGGTCAAGAAGAGAATCAGCATGTATTTTCAGTGGAGTGCCAGAGCCCTGATGTCTGTCTTGTGCTCCCACAGCTAAATTTTATCTCGTAGAGCTGAACAGTGGTGATGAATGTGCTGTGGAATTTGCTTTGCAAAACAAATATTTAACTTTCTACAGATCACTGAAGACATGATAAAACTCTTGAGTGTCACCTAACCAATTTCCCTTTCTTTGTAATCAAAAAATATTTTTATTCTTTTCATCTAAATTTGTGGTTCATATAAAACTGGAAAGGTGAACTACAGTTCCTTTCAAATATCACTTGTGCAAATAGGATTCACAAAGTCAGAGTGTTCAGAATGAAATTTTGAAGGAACATATCCCTTTAAAAGCATCAGTTATTTCATAAACAGGAATCACATTTGTGATTAATCAAGAGGACCATTGCTTCATTCTTGCTTTCAGGTGTGGAGAGGCAGATGGCCAGGAAGCAGAGGTGGGTATGTGTGGTGGGGGTGATGTGTGAAGCTTTGACAGCCCGGGTGATGCTCTCCCATGCACAGTCTTGTGGTACAAATTCCGTGATGGGGAAGGGCAGACCAGGAGCCAAGCAAGCACTCCAGAGAGCAAGACAGTGAGATGGATGGTTTGTTCTCAGCAAAGATATGGGAACGCTGGCACAAGCTAGTTCACCTAGCTCCAATCTCTAGAATGGAACACTGGAATGAACAAAAGGCATTTTTTTATTATTTACAGTAACTTCCTATGAGAACTGAAGGCTGTTCTATGTTAGGGCAAAAATTTAAAAACATCACAGTTGCTGAAGAATATATCCAAATACAACACAGGTAGGAAAAGTTAGTCCAAAAATGCCAGTGTGATGAAGGAATTCTGAACAGGGCATTTTATGCAGTTGGTTTTCAACTGTTTTCAATAAATTAACGAAGTATGGTACTTATGTAAGTTGTTTGTATTTATGTAAGTCACTTGGTTTATAGCAAATGCATATTTGACAAATATTTTTTTTTTTTATTTCAAGATCTTACAGATTTAAATTTTAAATATTTCATTTCAAACATTATTCCTTCTTGTCTCCTCCCTAGAATGCAAAGGAGGTCTTTCAGAAGTGTTGATATATTTAACCTTGTGAAATCTGATATTTAAAAAAAAAACAAAACAAAAAACCAAAGAAACTTAAATCAATCGAGACTTAGGAAATTCTAAGAAAGGGACTGAATATGAAAGGGAAAACATCATTGTATTACCATATATGTTTGTTAAGTGCCCATAGATTCAACACCTAATTAATTTCTGATCTTCTTGTCCTAAAATGGAATACAGTAAAAAAGACAAGGTGCATTGAAAGGAGGAGAGAAGGCTGATTAAGGAAGCAAATGGCTTCTATATTAAGAACATTCAAATAGATGAAGATTATACAAGATGGAAAAGACACAAATTAAGGGGAAATTACAGAGAACTAAAGCAGTATTATTTGCCTGTGGAAGGTGTGTTTATATGCAGTGACTATTTCTCTAAATATAGGAAACAATGGAAATCAATTTAAGTTTTCGTATAATAGGTTCAAACCAAACATGTTTTGTTTTGGTTTTTTTTCCTGCATAAAAAAGTATTAGTCTATGTAACTTGTTGCTAAAGTGTGTTGCCGCTGCAAAAAATTTACATAAATTTAAAAACTCATCAAGCAGACTCAGAGAAGAATAATCTGTCAGTTTGATAAACATAAGATACAACCTGCTGCTCAGGAAGGCCTTGAGCTTCAGATCAGAGGAAGTTGTTAGATTGTACTAAGAAAGCAGATTAATAAATTTTGCTATGTTTCTATACTGCTCCGTAGATGACTCTACTGTTACTGGATCTCCCTTGATCAGTACTGCAAGCAAGAAAAAGGATTACATGTATCTTTTGTTCTACCAAGGAAAGTTACTTTTTTTTTCCCCCGGAGTTCAAAAAATCTAAAGAAACGTACTAAATTTAGCAAAGATAAATGTTTTGATTGTCAGAAAAATGTTAGCGAGGTTGCTGTGAATTAAGTTTGAAACGAAACAATAAAAAGGTAAAATAGCTACTTACAAGACAAAATCTCATTTTTCTCACACTTATATGAACTTGTAGTCATTGCAGGTAAGAAAATTCTACTGGTCAGGATACTTAAACATATAATTACACTAAAAATTTAACAGGTAAAGTAGTAAAACCAGCAGAATCAGATAATACAAAATATTTTTGGACCAGCTACATTGAAAAGATTAAAGGATCCCTTCCTATTGTTTTTGTGATGCTTTGCTATTCTCCTTTCCTCAGTCAGTTTGCCTCACTTTCACCATTTAGTCACCAAAAAAACCCCAATTTACAAGACGTATATTGTAATAAAACAAAGTAAGTGAATTTTTTTTATGCTCTGCTCCTGAAATGGTCTCTCTGACCTTGCTTTGCAGCTCATTATACAATCTCCTTCAAATTCTTAGTAAGCATAAATCTGTCTTTTTTGGTGATTGATACAGAGCTGTCCTGATCCATAAAAATGGAGCACACCTAGTCCTAATGGCACATACCAAAAGGAATTGAATAAGGAAGAAAAAAAATTAAAGCATGAATCTTCAAAATGTGAGGAAAGAATCTGACTTTATTGCCCCTAAATATGTTGTTCTAATTGCGCAAATTCAAATTCATGTCATTACATATGAAAGGTCCTAGCTACTATATATATCAGATTTATACTAATATTATCACTTTTATTTCGAAAAATCCTGATGTTGTGTAGGTGTGACAGCCAACCCTGAAGGAGAAGCAATTTTGTTTAACTGAAGTTAAAACAACTGTAGTTGAAAAAGCAGACAACCTTTTATGCAGAAACTAGCTTTGAGGTCTTTTTACTTAAAATGAAGCATTTTCCTTTCTGTCTCAGAAAGCTGGACTATCATTCATTTCAATGACAAACATTTCCTCTTTCTACAAAATCTGAATTTCTCCTAGCCTTAAGCAATCATGTCTGTGATCATGCTACCGAAATAAAGAGATCCTGAAAGACCAGCAGACTGAAAGGTGACTAAGAAGCTGAAGCTATGACTAAGAAGTTGGAGCCATGACTAATTGTCTAGGTAAAGATATCCTTCTGTTAATAGTATGGAGAGGCAGTGTTGATCTAGCGTAGACAGAACTGGATCTGCCTGCTCTGAACAGCTGGAGAGCAAAGGTGAAGCGTCAGCTATTTAGTGTAATTATCTGTGTTAGAAAAGTCTAGAGTGTCAGGGGAGTGATGCATCACCTTGGCTCATCAGACTGGTCCTTCTGTGGTACAGATTATGTCTGAGTCTGTCTGAGTTTGCTCAGTGTTTGAGATAAGGAAAGACTTTGAATCTTTCTAAAATCCTGTAAGAAACCAGACACCTGAACTGCAAACAGATGACATAAGCAGCATTAGTCAATAATTTGGAAGTTTATCTCTCTTTAGTACAATTCAGTGGGTGTTTAAACATTGATTTTCTTGAAATCAGAATCAGGCTTCCAGGTTCTAAATTATTTTTTTACTAATGTACACAAAGAAATGCTTCATTAAATTGCTGCTACTGTATTATTTGTCACAACACCAACACCACCTTCTGCTGTTACAGAAGCTTCAGTTTAGCAGCCTCTCCTCCAAGCTCCTTGAAATCAATAGCACTATATTCAGTACCCCATAAAATAGTGAAAACGCTGTTAGCCTAAGCCCCCCATAGCACTAGAAGCTGTGGAAGCTTATATGATCATTATTTACATTTAAGAGTAAAATAAGGTTTGAAAAATACTCTTTTAAGGCTGAAGTGTTAAGGGTTTGGTTTTTACCTAAGACTTCATGTCAGAAAGTTCTTTTGGTTCATGGACTCTCTGTGAAACTCTCAAGTGTGTAAAAATCACTTCAGCCTGAGGTCAAAGTCTGAACCTCTTCTTCCTGAAGTTTTCAACTTTACATAAAGCTTCTGGTCTAGCAAATATTAATGTGATGTTCAGTTTGTCCTAATTTTCCTTTGAATAAGGGAAATGTAGACATTCAATAAATTTTCCAAACAGCTATGCTTGGCATTACTGGGCTAATTCAGGCAGTCTGAAGTCTTGTAAAGTGCCTTCCATGCATGAACATTTAGAACCTGACAATCTTTTATTTGTTCTAGTCACTTGCAGGCTTCTATCAAATGTAATATGACAGAAACAAATTCAATGGGGTGATTTTTTTATTTTAACAAGCTCATCTAGCATTATTATGTCAGGTTAAGTCATAGTTTTAAGAGGAATTATGCATTTATGGTTCTGTTATGGTAAATCACAATGCCATTATTAGGATAGAAAACTCTACAGAAATAAAACTATTCTCTCTATTTTTTTCTATTAATTCTAGAATGTTTCTGCTATATATCAATGGACAGAGAAATAACAGTCATGTACATGTAAATGAGTTTGTATGTAGCTGCTACATACTCCAAAGCAGATTATATAAAATCTGTTGCATTTTCCTATAGCTATAAATGGACAATGTACTTTGAATTTGAAAGCAGATATAGTTGCCTATCAACAAGTTAGGCCATAAGACTACATTGACCCTTCGGGGTCAATGAGAATAGTGATTTCACTGGGGTTTTCAGTTAGATTCTGGGTATATGTATCTATGTCACCAGAGATGTGTGTTTTGACTGCAATAGTAAACAAAACTATTTACAACAAAAGGAATTCTTCTTAAAGCGTGACTATTTCACTTTCACTTATTAAACAAAGTTTCCTTGGTTTGGTTCAGGAAGCCTTTACACAAATGCATTCTCATTATAGTAAAATGTAAACAAGAATTTCCTAAAACCCTTTTGTACCTCCTCCTTGCATAATTTTAGAAAAGAGTTTGGTGGTTCATGAATGGCTTCAATTAAGTAAAAATATGTTTGATTTGTATAAGTCAAAAAATTGAAATAATCATGTTTAGAAATTCAAATCAACATAACGAACAGAGGAAAATGCCTTTTCTAATCTTGATATTGTTTTAAATTGAAAACATTTCATTGCTGACATTTTATTTTGTTACTGGTTGAAGTTTAAATTACAACAGTGAATGCATATTTTCTTTCAGGTTTAAATTTCTTTTTGTTTAATATAGCTGTCAAGTCAAGAAAAAATTCAGATCATAAAAATGACAGTTTTAAATAGGAAAATATTTTATAAGGTGGTTAAATTTCATTTGTCTTAGCTTCAAAAAGAAATTATTTATTTCAAATTTGCAAAGTCCCTAACAAAAATTTTGTATCTGATTTGCTTCATCTGTAAAGCCAGTTGAAGCAAACTATTTCTGGCTGATGTTCACAGTAAGCATATCCCCTCATTTCTCAAACCACCAGAGATATTAGGGTCTAAAACCTAATTTGAAGTAAGTGATGAAGAGTTTTATTCTAGTTGTCTATGTCCTCTAATAACCTTTCTAAATGCTCTGACAACAAGCAAGTTTAAATGTATTTTTTTTCTATTCAGAATTAATCTCTTGAAATAATTAAAAATTAGTCCAGCACAAAATAATCTTGAGAGGATCTTATTCTGTTGAAATGAACAATTCTTCCAAAACTACATTTCTTATAGTGGGTGCAATTGCAAAGTTTCATTTTGGAGGGGAAAGAAATCACCACAATATAAAAATATTTCATTTTACCATTTTCATGACAATTAAATTTTCACTGATTTTGCCACTTGCATTCTACTTTCCATTTCTATTTTGTGTTTTCCCACTCTGTAAATTACAACACATTAAAAGTTAAACCAGTCACAGCAATTTTTTATCCCTTATGTCACCCCTGTTAAAATTTACCTTCCTGGAGGGTTTGAAGTCTAGATGGTTTGTTATACCTTGGAAATTCTTCCCAAAATGGAACTTCTAACTCTTGCACAGCTCTAGGAGCTGCTTTCACTGTAAACAAATTTTCTAAAAGCCCTTTACTGTTCTATTCAGATTTCATGCAAAAGAGCAATAATTCTGCAAGAGCCTCTCACAAAGTGTCCAATGATCGGTGCATGTGAAGTAGAGGTAAGGACACGAACTGAGGATGTCCTGATATACCTCTCAGACAATTCAAGACAGGCCTGGCAGTTTAAAATGAAAAGGTTACAATGCCACAGTGATAGTCTGATTCCGTGGGTTATTTTTAAAGTAAAACATGAAGTCTGTCTACTTTAGTATTAGGAAAGTGAGGTTGAACCAGATGACCCTTCCAACCTTATCCATTTTGTGATTCTGTGAAAGGAACAAACTGGTTTTACCTCCAGAAGGATGCCCAGGACTGGAGATCTGGTATGGCAAGTGCTCACATAGCACTGGGATCCTCACCTGAGCAGGTATGGGTGACATTTCTGATGTGGTCCTGACCACAGACTCTCCCTGTTGGCTAATGCTCATCTAGTGATTGCTGAGCTGGAGGACACAGAGTGGTTCCAGCCCCTATGACTGCCTTTTGGCATGCAGCTGTGAGGAGTCTGGCTCTCTGAATGTGATCTGCAGGGAGCTGAGCACTCAGTGCAGAGGTTTCTGTGACCATTTTTTAGTTGCCTAAGTCCTTTCTAGACTCAAGCCTTTAGTACAAGAAAAGCTGCAGCGGAATTGGAGGACATGTAGGGCAGGGCTATAAAGTTGTTTAACAGAGATCATCTCCTGTTCAGATACCATAGTGGACTATTTTCACTGCACATTTTGCAGTGGAAGTGTTGAATGTTTATTACTTGTCAAATCTGAAAAAAAAAAAAAAATAGTTCTGATTTGATTTTCAAAGTTTTGTGCATAGTTTCAGTTAGCTTCTCTGCTTATATACAACTGTTTAGATTATGTTCTTCATTGTTATTAAATATATATTTTTCACATAGTCTGTTTGGCTTTTTGTTTTGTTTGGTGTTCCATAGAGGTATACAGTTTTCTCCTTTAAGGAAAAAATATATACTACATGAATGCGTATACAGTTTTCTCCTTTAAGGAAAAAATATATACTACATGAATGCATATAGCTCATTGTTTGGACTGTTGCTGTGTATTTCTGACAACCTATTCAGGCTTTATTGAAAGTTTTGATGTAACCCACTGTCAGTATCTGAAAGAGAATGTCAGGACTAGTGCTTGAAATGTATATACTTTTTCTAGGACAGTTGAATAATGAAAACATATTTAATGATTTCCAGCCTCCTGAATGGTGTACAGTGTAATTAACTATGATGTGTATTTCCCAGCTAATTAGAGAAAACCGTAGTACCAAACTAATTGGACACAAAAGTACCTCTGAAGAGCAATAAAACAAGTTTATCACTTTTTGTGTTTGCCATAAAAGTATTAAGAATAGAATATGTAAAAAAAAAAATTAGGAAAGCTGTTAAGAAAATCTTCATAGCAAGATGAATTTCTAATAGTTCATCTTAGAATCAAGTGTATTCTTGTCTTATTTGATTCAAGCCTCTTCCTTTTCAGTATAGCTGCTCACCAGCATGCTGGACCTCATGTCACACAACTCCCTATACCATCTTCTGCTCAGGCAGGAAAATCTTTCCCTTTAGAGGCTTGGATTCTCATGAATCCCGTGACACATATTTGCAAGATTTTATGACATAGCTTATAGCCATTTTTTTATTTCTCCTAAAAATTCATCTTCTGGAGCCATACTAACTTTTGCAAATTACAGCTTTCTTAGGAAGGATAAAGCATGTACAGAAGTCTGAGAATTCTGTCATTTCCTAAAAAGTAAAAATGAAAAAAGGCAAAGAACAAAAAAAAAATCACCCAAAACAATAAAACCAAAGTACATCAGTGATGTCATAATGATCATCTGAAGGATTTAAAGCTAGTTCCATCTTATTGATGAAGTCAGCACTGAGGTCCTGCATTCTGACTGTCTGAGAATAGAACAAAATATACTAAGACCCATTGCGTTAGTGTCTTAAGAAGCCTCTCTAGCCTTCCTTGGATTCTTTCAATCTTTGGTATCTCATATGAGGAAAAAGGAGAAGGAGGAGGAGGAGAGAACTCTCTCCACCAAATACAAGTATTTCTGCCTTGTTACTTTTTCTTCATTGCTCTTTTCCCGTTTTGTTATTTCTTTGTAAACAGAAAGGTAATTTTGCCTGAATCAAACTCAGCATAATCTGTCATTCTGTAGTAATGAAGTATTATATTTACATTTCTTTCAAAGTACAACCTAAATCTTTCTCTCTGGTTTTGTAAAGTATTCCAGTGGTTTCTGAGAACAGAATACACAGCACAGTCAAGAAAAACTCAGCTGGGTTTAATTTTTACATGCCTGTTAGTCTCACTTCAGTGCCTGGTAAAGTTATGGAGAAGATTATTCTGGGAGGTATTGAGAACCACCTAAAGGAAAACACCATCATCAGTTACAGCCTGAATGGCTTCATAAGAGAAAAGTTCTGATTGTCAAGGTTTTTTTCCTTTTGTGGCAAAGTGGCCCACCTAGTCGATCAAGGGAAGCAGTTGATGAAATCTGGAATTTCAGCAGAGATTTTGATACTGTCTCTCATGATATCCTTCTGGTCAAAATGTCCAGCACACAGCTGGATAAACACATCATGCAGTGGGTGAACAATTGGCTCATGGGTTGAGCACAGAGGGTTACAGTGAATGGGGTGACATCAGACTGGTGACCTGTCACTAGTGGGGTTCTGCAGGGCTTCATCTTGGGCCCTGTGCTGTTTGATATTGTCACGTGAAAGGGAGAAGGGAGGCAGAAATGCAAAGATTTCTAGTCTTAACTGTATTAATAAAAGTTATTAGCTATAAGCTCCCTTGTGTTAATCAAAACTTTATGAACCCAGCACTGCCTGCTGAACTAGGACAGAACACAGGCTGGAAAGATTTTTGACTCCCTTATGAGGACCACACTTAAGCCAGGGAGAAGTTATTAGCAATAAGCACTTCTAGACAGTCGGATCCTTATGTCCCCAACACTGTCTATCGACTAACGGACAGCACACAGGTTGGAAGGGTTTCTGATCTCTGCTTATGAAGCCACATTTAATAGCTAGAAAAGAACTTTCCCCACAACAGCTCCCAAAATAACATTTATTAATACAAATATGTGACAGTTATTGTGGGTTCGGCTTTGCTGGTGATAACGTTCAGCTGCAAGATTATATTTAATTGATAATAAAAGACTCCAAAAGAAAACAGCACAAAACACATTTTACAGAGACCAACACACTAAACTCAAGTTACAATACAGCAATGGATCCCATTTTCACACAGGCAGAAACTAGCAACAAAGAACTACTAACAAAAAACACAGCTATTTAAAACACTTATCTAGACACTCTCTCAGTAACATAGGACAATAAAATGTCTTGCGCACCACTCTCTCTGTAACACGAAACAAAAAAGAACAGAGCTGCTTTTTATCAACACATATTGTAAAAGAAACTGCTCATTGAAGGTAAAGCAAGTTACTGAGGTTGCAAAACAGAGCTGGTCTTACAAAGTAAGAATAGCAAAAAGCAATAACTAATATAAAGTAGCAAAGTGTGAAGCAAGCTACTGTTATTAGTATTAAGGTAGCAAAACACAGTTAGTAAAGGAGATGTTTATAAAGTAAGAACCAAAGTAGCTGTTAGCATAAGATGTAAGATAAAATATATAAAGGAATAGGCTTTGTAAGAAAGTAAAGTTAAGAAAGTAAAGTATAGAAAAATAGAAAGCACATGGTCTTCTTACCCCTACATTGTTCCAAGAGGTAGAAGAAGGCAGGACAAGCTGCAGCAGCTACCTCAACAAAGATATGGCATTTTCCCCTCTCTGCTGGAGTTTAAACTCCACACTTTTTGTACCTTTTTTTCCTTCATATGGTTTTGTGTGACTAAAAGTCAATCTTTTGGTGGGATGATAGAGATGCCTGAAGAGGATAGCTCCTTGACTGGTCATAGAAGATATCACAAAGGGAGGCTATGTCATTTTTTAACACTCTACCCTTCGTTAATCTCATCACTTTGAAAGCTTTTGTTCTCTGTTGGAGCACCCCTCCAGGGGGCTGAGGTGTCTCCCTCAACCCATCCAGGCTTACCAGGGGCCATCACTCCACAGATATCTTCATAAATGACTTGGATACAGGACTGGAAAGGATACTAAGCAAGTTTGCAGATAATAAAAATTTGTGAGGAGCTGTTGATTCACTTGAAGGCAGGGAGGCCCTGCAGAGAGATCTCCACAAATTAGAGGACTGGGCAATCCCCAGCCACAAGAAGTTCAATATGGGAAAGTGGCAGATGCTGCAAGTCCAGATATATGTAAGACTAGGGAATGAGAGATTGTAGAGCAGTGTTGCAGTAAGGGACCTGGGGGTCCTGGCTGATGGCAAGTTGAATATGAGTCAGCAGTGCCCTGGCAGCCAAGAGGGCCAACCGTGTCCTGAGGGGCATCAGGCAAAGCATCACCAGCCAGTTGAGAAAGGTGATTGCCCCACCTTGCTCTGTGCTGGGTCAGCCTCACATTGAATATTGTGTGCATTTTTGGGCACACTAATATGAGAAAGATATTGAGATATTAGAGAGTGTCCAAAGGAGAGCAACAGAGATAGTGAAGGCCCTTGAGGGGAAGCTGTCTGAGGAGCAGCTGAAGGCACTTGGTCTGTTCAGCCTGGACAAGAGGAGACTGAGGGGAGACCTCATTGTTACAACTTCCTTGTGAGAGGAAGAGGAGGGACAATCACTGGTCTCTTCTCTATGGTGACCAGTGACAGGACCCAAGGGAATGGCCTGAAGTTGTGTCAGGGAAGGTTTACTTTGGGTATTAGAAAAAGGTTCTTCACACAGGGGATAATGGTTGGGCACTGGAACATCCTGATCCCCAGGGAAGTGGTCACACCACTAAGCATGATAGACTTCAAGAAGCATTTGGACAATGTTCTCAGGTACCTGGTGCGATTCTCGGGAATGTCCTGTGCAGGGCTTAGAGCTGGACTTGATAATCCTTGTGGGTCCCTTCCAACTCAGCATATTCTGGGATTCTGGGATTCTATAATGCCAGAGTATAACTGTTTTTAACTGTGGAAGTGAGAAAGTCGTAGAAATTTTCTTGTTATTCAGTGAATGACTACAAGAGAAGTAAGGGAGTTCTTTCTTTTGGTGTGTCAGAATCCTTGAAGTAAAGGTGGAACATTTAATTTTGCCTTTCTCTGCTTCAGTATCAGCCATGAGACTAGTGGTTATTGTCATGGAAGATGTCAGGCCCCTCTGCCACTGCTTCTCTCCCTGTCCCAGGAGACTTGGGACAGTGGCATTTCTCTTACAGATCCATGGCCAGAGATTTGGTGTCATGCAGTTGTCTTTCATGAAAAGAACAATACAACACTATGCCAGTATCTCTTCTTTAAAAGGGAGGGATAACCATTGTATTTGTTCCTTTGATTTCAAACATAGTTTATGGTCAGTATTGTTCATCTGATCTGGGCTATAAATGGAATGTTAGGAGTGGAAAACACATTAAAAGCAAAACACAGCTGAAAGTTCTTTTAAATCATATAATCTATAATAACATTAGTGATCTTTACAGTATAATAATGGGGAACTGTCTCGTGTTCTACCAAGAACTCCGTGAAGTCCCCTGTAACAATGACAGAGCTGGGGAAAATTAGCGGTGGCCGGAACTGTTGCAGCATCTGTTTATGCCTAAGAAAGTGCGGCTCTACGGTCCATAACTATAGTTAAACTGTAACCTGAGACTGCTCATACCCACTGAGACATGAAATGAGACTGTAAGCTCATGAACCCTTGGCAACAATGTCATTCCCATTGATGTTATCACCAGGTAAACTGTACTCACTGGGAATTAATTGTCCAAAAAATCCAAGTATAGAAAAAGCCACTGTGCTTGCAATTGTTCACTGTAAACAGAGAGAGATTAAGAGAATTACAAAAGAGATATTTTCCCCACACATCCCATTGAATGTGCACTCGTATGGATTAAATATAAAATGTTATGACATTTTCAGATTTTTTACTTAAAATGGCTCACAGCTAAGTAAAGGAGGCACTTAATTCTGCTAGCTGTGATACATAGCTGTTCAAATAGTTTAGGCATCAGGGAGATGACCTGCAGGAATATTTACACTTTGCTTTTCTTTTTTAAAGGACTAAGTCTATGCTTTGTTTTTCCTTTCCCTAAGAAGAGTTGTAGACCTTGTGTCTCCAGCACAAAGATGAGCAGCACAAAAACTTAAGCTTAAGAGGAAACAGATACACAAATGGGGTTTGGGGTTTCTTTGTGTTGTGTTTTTTTGGTTATTTTTTTTCCTCCAGATCCTTTCCTTTCCATTGCAGTAAGAGGCAGCAACAATATCTTACAGTGGCAGAGTCCTGAGCATGCTGATAGGCTTTAATGGACCTGACATGCCACCACTGGGCCACTGAAATAGCCTCAGGAGCCCAATTTAAGCTCAAGTTTCTGAGTTTTGTCTTTTCCTGAGGTGAACCTGTTAATCCTTTATGTACCTCTTGTTTAGGCATGTTTTGTTGTTTCCAGCCTTCTCTCTGTCCCCAGGGCTTTTTGTCACTGACTGGGCTTTGTCCTTGCTATGCTGGTGGCTCTGCTGGACTCTGTTGCCAGCACTGGGTTTGCTTGCTGAGTTGCACTTCTGTTCCCCTTGGCCCAGCTGCTGAGGAGACAGCTGGGCCATGCTGTTGCCTGATATGCAGCACATGTATGCCATTTGATCCCCATGCAGTACGCCGGAAGACAGGGGCAATCTTGATGGCTTTGATGTTATATTCTGGAAGTAGTTTTCCTTTAGCCCCTTGTTTAGTACATCACTTTTGTCACAAGAGAGAAAGGAAGAATGATTTTTCTTAAATAATCAAAGATTACATGATAACTGACAATACAGTTACCTAATTTTCAACGACAGTGAGGAAGAGCTGTTACTGCATCAGGGGCAGATGGTGTTCAGCATTTCTGCAACCCAACTCCCTAAATGTTGAGGTCCTTACCCAAGCCTTGGGAAAGTTTTAATAACTCCACTTTTTCTGATTGCTCTGTAGAATGGTTTGTACCTTTTGGAGGTAACTCAAGCACAGAGTAATTGGGATATGTTCTTAATGTGTTCCTATAGTGGAGTCAAGAAACAGATGATTAAGAGGTATGTATGTTCCAAGTATGCAAGCCAGGAGAGGAACATTTTTGCTGCAGGTGCAGGACGGATTGACTTTAATCCTGTATCTGCCTTTACAGCAGTGAAATGGGGGCAGAGTGAATATGTATGTCTCAGAACTTTGCTTGTGTCAGTCCTGTTGGGTCTGAATCTCTACTAATACTGAAAGAGAATTTGACGCTGTCACTGGTATATGTTACATCTTAATGTATTTAAAGCTAGGGGTTGGATGTAAGTCATTTCCTGCCAGGCTTTGTTTACTTCTCCTCTAACTTTCATCAGGTGACTCAGAGGTGAGTCAGAGGTGTGGCTTGCTCATTAGCAGGGGATTGAGAAGGTTTTAAAACCATCTCTAGGAAGCGCGGCGACCTGGAGCACGGCGAACAGGAGTGGGCAAACATGGGCGGGGCATGTCAGTGAGGGTGTGGCATGGCAGTTTGCATGGCACTTTGCACAGGCAGGGCAAACAGGCAGGGAGAACAGGCAGGGCATAATTTTGTGTTTGGTTTTGTTTTGTTTTTTTTTTTTAACCTTTCCCCATAACTCAAGGCAGTCATGCCTTCCAAAAAAATGAAAGCTGTTGCTCCTGTTACCAATAGAGGTGTGTCAATACAGACAGAATCCTCTAAAAAGGATGCAGCCACTCAGGCCTCTGGCTGCATAGACTGTTTGAGCCTGGACTGCTACCAGAGGATAGTGTGAGAAGCACCTGCATACGATGTGAGCAGGTGAACGGTTTGCTGTGTCTGGTGGCAGAGCTAAAGGAAGAGGTGGAAAGGCTCAGAAGCATAAGGGAGAATGAAAGGGAAATTGACTGGTGGAGTCACACCCTTTCGACTCCTAAGGAAGGCCAGCAGGAGGTGCTGAAGCCCAGCCCCTCCTGCCATCAAGCAGATGGAACAGACCATGTGGATGGGGAGGAATGGAAACAGGTGCCTGGTCGTAGAGGCAAAAACACACCCTCTCGACCCCTTTCACCTACCGGGGTTCCCTTAAAAAACAGGAGACTTTTAAACGGAGATTGGACATGGCACTGAGTGCCATGATCTAGTAAATGGACTGGAGTTGGACCAAGGGTTGGACTTGATGATCTCGGAGGTCTTTTCCAACCCAATCGATTCTATGATTCTAGATTCTATGATTCTCTAAGTCCTTTGCATTTTTCTGTGGTGGCATGAAAAGAGATCAATTTATGCACTTGATGCCCTTTGTTGAAGTGAAATACATTATTCTAAACCAGCAAAGCTGAAGCAAATATTTGAGGTTTACTTACAGGTTTAAAACCAGTAATAGATACTAGTTTTCATTTTGCAAAACCTATTGTGCACATGCAAGAAAAAATAGCTCAGATTTCATAGTTTACAGTGAAACACTCATTCAGACTAAATTAGACCTAAGGAAATGATCTTATTTCTCTGGGTTTCCAGCTGGTGTTCAATCTCTGCTAGCAATGCTTACAAGAACAATTTTTTGAACATTGTCATTTTTTTTTTTGACTAGGGCTATGAAACAAACAAAAGTAGAGGGAAAACAGCTCAAAACAGAATTTGTCTCTGTATAAAGCCTCAGTTACATTTCCCTTCTTAGGTACAGTAAGAGATTCCTGTGTGAAGGACTCTTAACATGAATGCATACATGTGACATATATGCAATGCTTTTCAATGACAAATAAACAAAGACAAAATACTCTTGTGGGTTTTTTTTTTTTAATATATTTGTATACTGGTTGGCAAGGGTTCCAGTGACTCTGCAGTCACACTTGGGCACAGAGGGATAGTATTATATAAAATACTTATTAAAAAAAGAATAGCTTATATCACAACCACCCTTGCTAAACTTAGATGTTTGTTTGTTTGTTTGTTTATTTGTTTGATGGTTATGGGTAAAAAAAAAGAGACATTGAGCTACCTCGCTGACAGCTTCTTTCATGTCTGCAACAGCTTTCATGGATGTATAACATAAACAATGGCAGCTCACAGCTCCATGATTTTTGGCAAGTTTGGTTAGTGTGCACACATGGCTCAACATAAGACTAGTTAATATGAGCTTCAATTATTCATCCTTCACCTCCCCATTTACATTGTGCATCACCCTTTCCTTTACTCAACTGCTCTTAGTTTTTATTCTTCCCTCTTCTTTTTTTTCAAAACAAAAATTAATTAAGATGATATTATTACCACTTATTTTGCACAATGGCATTGCATTATGTGATAAATTTCTAATAAAAACTGCTGGGTAAGCATATAACCAAGAGAAAAAAGCTATGTGAACTGCTATGTAAAGAGAACATGTAAGTGTCCAGCATGTCCCAGAAAATTCACATTTCTGATATGTTCTTGTCTAAGTTTGAAGAAGTACTTAGAAAAACAAATTCTTGATAAGTTAAAAATGTGCATATAAGGAAATTTTCTGTAAATATCTGTCACATGCTATTGCTACCAAAGTCATGTTCATTAACAGAGGCTTATCAAGTGTTAGTATGTGTTGATTAATGACAGGATTAGAAGGGACAACAGGCACTGTGGCATCCATACCAACAGACACTTTTCTGTCCCCTGCAAAGGTACAAATTAAACTAAAATGCTGAAAGTGAAATTTCTTCAAGAGTGATGAAATTCATTATTGCTGTGTCTCTTCTTTACATGGGAATTGCCTTGATTTTTAAAACCTTGGACAAACAGATTTCTTGTGCAATGCGCTAGAAAGTTAGATATCAGGACCAGGTTTTTCAACAGTGAAGACTCTTAACTGGGGAAGGGAACATTGGAGAAAAAAAGATGGATTAGATACCTTATCTAGTTAATAAGAAAAACAGAGAGAAGGCTTTTGTTTGATTCTGTCCCTCTGTCTTTTTCTCTTCACTTCATGGCTGAAGTCTCAAAACTTTTATGTGTTTATTCAAACTTTTCCTTTGAAATGGTGCTATAGGGGTGGGACAGTGGTGACCTTCTGTATATTTATTGACCATTATGGTGAGCTACTCTGACTGAAACTCTGAAATGGTAAACCAAAATTCAAGTTCTTGCCAGTCTGTGGACATCCAGATCAGCGTTTTCCAACATACTGCTTATGAAAATAGTAATTGTCTCTTGCTTGCTGCTTTCAAATCAAGTGGGTATTTTACTGAAATGATACAGTTAACATGGAGCCTTTGGCTCTCTGTCAATGATAGCTAACTAAAATCCCTAGATTATAGCCTGCATACAATCTAATACTCACCTCTGGCCTTAAAATATATTGACAACAGCTAATCTTTACTAGAGTATTCAATGAGTATGATTTCACCTTTACTGTTTTTTCTCTCACCGTGTCCATTGTATTGATATGTGCTTTAAATTATTTTCCTAGTTGTGGAATTCATCACTTCACAGAATGGATAGAACTGTTCTTGAGATTTTCCATTGGGCTTTGAGTCATTTTTTCATAATTGTGATGGAAGAAGATTGTTTTTTTGGACCTTTCCTTTCTTTTCAGTCTTGATCATGAATCAGAGTTTTGGGTTTTTTTGTTTGGTGGTGGTTTTTTTAATTTTGGGGGGGGGTTGTGTGCACTGCTATAAGACCTATGAGCTAATAAATATCCTTGAGTTTACTGGCTATTAATTAATGTTTTACTGGACAATTATTGGTTTTATATTTATATATTATTAGCATACTTTTCCCCCCACTTCATTACAGAGCATATCTGTTTATACAAATGCCAGATGGCTGCCTAGTTTTATTTTTTCTGTATATACAGAAATAACAGAAAGATATATGTAGGTCTTTAGGGATGAGAATGGTCAGATCATTTGAAATCAATTGTGAAGACCATATTAGAAATCTAAGTGGGATGTTTTTTTCTAACAATGGCAATATTATGCTTACTAGAAATGAGCTTCAACTTCACTCAGTAAAAACAGTTGGACTGTTCTTTGGAAGGAGAGCAAGAACTGTAAGATGTTCATAACTATCAGCTGAATATCAGGTGTAGGTTTGAGGTCTGATAGGCTGGAGAAAAGGCTGCAGCAAACAGTGAATTGGAGATTCTGGGAATATTATGTGCTGCAGTACACCTCACATATTGTTTACACATTATAATTTCATACTAAGTACAGTTATGAAAGCCTTAGACTAAGAAACAGGCTAGAAGAAGGTAGCTTCTAAGGCCTCTGTGTCTTCTTTCTTTTCTTCCACCCACTGTGCCCTACAGTCAGAATGTAGTAAGCCATTTCTCTGGCAAAAATGGATGTCTTAAAAAATACAAACAAACAAAACCAAAACAAAACAAGAAAAAAATCTCCGACCAACCCTGGGTAAAATTTCTATGATCCTCTCCATGTATTTATATCTCAAAGATTTCACTTTCATATGAAATCTCAAGCTATCTGTCCTCCCACTCTGCTGGGGAGTGATGTGTGTCAAGCAATGTGTCTCCAAGCCCCAGAAGAAAATGCTATCTTTGTAAGCTTCTCTGCATGACATCCTCCTGATAGGATAGTCCCCTTTCACCCCCTCACTTAGTATGCAGCAGTTTTCCCACCCAGTCTGCTCCTTTTCATGTTTTGTTTTCTCAAGACTTTCCCATTTTCATCCTTAACCTATGCACACTTTTTCCAGATGTGTGGCAAACATTGCTTTTTCAGAACACAGTTTTAAAAACAAAAACATTCCAGGGGCTAATTTATCTCAGAACATCGAAGGCTTTGTGTGAGTAGATACCAGATGAGTTCAGAAGCTTGTGGGAGGCCTCTCTTTCCAGCCTTCCTGGTAATATGAGTCAAAACTCTATGTACTCAGCATGAAGAGGAAACCTTCTTCCTCTGGCACCGGAAAATATCTGCAGCTGAGCTGATATTAGTCCTTATGGTGGTTTAGCTGTTTATTTTAAGATTTTGTAATTTCATTATTTGGTAGAGCCATTCTGTAATGATTACAGGGCTATTAAGGCTGCAGGATATCATGGCCTGTGTTTATGGAGATACAAGGCTTTTTAATAAGCTATTATTTTATCTACTAGTGGAGGAGACTGGTAAAATTAAGGCACTGAGATGAATGTATGAGCTAAATCTAGGCAGTAACATGAAGTTTGTCTCTGAGAGCTTGAGGACCTAAACACCAATGAGATGAAACCAGAAGTTCAGAGATGCCTTGAGACAAAGCTACTAATAAAAACACTTGTGTGTTGGGAATTTCTTCAGAAACTCCAAGCATTCCAGAGAAAGTGTAGTCTCCAAATTAACTTAATGAATCCTAAATTATTTACTGCTTTGCTGGATGTAGAGATGCTTCTTAAGGGCATTTTGGTTAACTTTTGCTTTGAGGCTGTTGACTTTCCCTGAAATCTAATCCCCGCCCCTTCCTTTTTTTTTTTTTTTTAAACAGCACAAGTATTTTCAGATTATTTTGCGAGCTTTATGGAAAGTGCCTGAAATGGTTCTTGGCTGTGTTAACTAGTAATTATTCATTCCAGAAAATATCTAATGGCTCAAATCAAGCCCAGTGCAGCTGCCACAGAAGAGATGTTCATAAACATCTTGGAAAGATACATGCTGTGGTAATGGACCATGACAGCTAAAAACAAGGTCCTTTCCAATCTTTGTCATTACTCAGACTTAACACTGCTTGAATAATGTCGAGAATTTTTGGTGAGTAATTTAGTTTATAACTGACACAAACACATATTGAATACAGTCTTGCTACTTGTGGTCCATCCTAGTAGAGCCATTGTTAGAAAGCAAATGTGGAGTTCCTTTCATGTAGGCTTTTCTAAATGCATATGAAAATTGTCAGTTTATGAGGAATGTTTTAGAACTAACAGAGTAAACCTATTAGGTGACACAAATATCTGCACAGTTTTTAATCCCAAACATAATATAGAACAAAATGGAATTGACTTTCCCTGCCCATTCATTCCTTGATCACACCTCTGACCTTGATAGTAAATTAGAGCCTCTTATAGGTAGATGAACAGCATGAAATCTAGGCAAAATATGGTGTTTTCCTACAAGTTTTCAACTCTTCATGAGACAATAATCATCTTTAGTCTTATTCAGCTTTGATCAGGAAAAAAACATTATTTTTATTCATCACATTGTTCTATGTTATGCAGAAAATGCTATAGTACATATTAATTTCAATTTAATTTGTATTACCTAAAAGGTTGTGGGGTTTTTGCTTGTTGGGTTTTTTTGTTTGTTTGGGTTTTTTTTTGTTTGTTTGTTGTTTTTTTTTCTCCTTTGGATTTTCAGAGTTTGAACCTGACATCTACCTGTTTTATTCAGAGGTTTGGGGGTTCATGAATTAAATGCAGGAGATGCTTCAACAGTTTGTCAGTAAGTGTGAGTGACATTTGATAAGATAGATTGATTAGGTTAAACTACTCAAATTTGTCTTGTCATTTGTAAACTTTGTTTCATTCTCTCCACAGATGAGAGAGGTTTATATACTGTATACTGTCAGATCAATATGCATTAAAGGAATTCAAAAAAAAAAGTAAGAAAGAATTTATGTAACTGGCTCACTAAGGACTACAAATTAAATTATGGCAGGTTGACGTTTCAGTGGTGTAAATTATCCATTTATTGATTATTAACCATAAATGGAGGGATATTCTAATGTCATTACAAGATCACTTGCAGGATTTAAAATTTGTTGTCCAGAATGATTTTCCTGGCATCTGTTTCAGAGATGTTCAGTAGTTCTTGTTCTTATAAAAAAGCCACTGCTGAAATTACTTCAAAAAGAAGCTTCACTTAAGGATGTTTTTAGCCCTAGTCAAGTTTGTCATGTCTTGCTTGAATAATTAAAACCATGTTGTTTTTTTTCCTCTCACTCGGGCTATTTGCTCTGTTTTAAAGGGCAAACATATAGACAATCATTCACCCTTATTTTAGCTACTTTTAGAGAAATGTGGTTAATTAGGTAAAGGAAGGTTCAGTTTTTGGAGGAATTATTAGGAATGTGCTACGTTGTCACACAGATTAACCTGGGGGTTGAATAAAAAAATAGATTGGTACTAGATAGGTACTAGATTTCCCCTAGATTTCCCCTTCAGATTAGCTGACACCTGTGAAGTACCTATGATACTGCTTTGACAAAACTGCTGTTAGTGTCTTATAGTTTATAGGTTTTTAAAGTTTAATAGTTTGTAGCCATTAAGGATCCCTCATTCTAGTTGCATTCCTCTGAGATGAAAAATAGAAGAAGGGATGTGATTGTGAATTAGAGTGACCAAGCAGGGCCATCTGAGCATTGTTTCTAACAGATTTTGCAGGACAGTTACTGTCCTCACACATCACCTTTCCATGTTAAAACTGCAAAGCTGATTGTGACCTTTCAGCATTAAAACCAAACCCCAGCTAATACTGTTGTAGATTTTTTTGGATCCTGAACTAATAGACCATTGCTCCAGTTTGGCACTGATGCTTTCTGTGTTTTCACCTACTGTAACTTCATTCATTACAAGCAAGGTTGAACTTGCTTGGTAATAGAATAGGGTATCTCTAGAGTTCTCAGCAGACAGTAGTCTGTCTTCTGAGAAAAAAAATTCAACAGAATTACTTACCCCAGCCCACAGGACTGCTGATATTGGATGAACCTGAAGGTCAGGATTAGTAAAGTGGAGTCTGTGCATATGCATCAAGGACCCTATCAAAGCTGATTGGATCAGTTTTACTTTTTTAATGTTTCAAACCTAAAAGTTGTAGGGAACATTACATTGCTATAAAAATACATTCTTTACAACACCTACCATTAAATACAGTGTCCTCCAAGGCTTGAAATATTTTATCTAACTATTATGCCAATTTAATTTTAAAATGATTACTGAATTAAAGATGATGTGTTTTCTTTAGCTGTATTAATGAATATATTTTCACAATAAGGATGATTGATTGTAAACCTTGTCTGCTCCATTAACCTATGACAGCACATAGCATTAATCCCAAACTTCTTCAATATTTGATTTTACAATTGAAAAATAAAATTATTTGTCTTGTGGAAGAATATTTGTGTCAGTTAATAAATATTTCAGATGTTGAGCCAAAACTCCATCTGGAAATTATCTGAGAACTAAAGTCTGTAATTTTTTAAAAATACTTTTTGGCACTTTTTTGGCAAGAATAGAAGTGATAATACAACTGAGAGCATCATAGCCAGATTGGTCCTGGGGGAGGGGTGGAGTGGTTTGGTTTCTGTGTTGCTGCTGCTGTGAATCTGCTGACATCCCTGAAATCTCATGGGGTTGTTTTGAGTTTGAGGCCTGCAATTAAGATAAAATCTAGTTCATCATCACAGTATAATCCTAAGGGCAAACTGTAGGCCAGAACAGACACAAGGGATTTATCATCCAAATTGTGTTTTTATGACGGGGGAGGTAGAGAATAACTGTCTGGGCAATAAGCAATTCTGTAACAACTGGCACAGTTTATTACTCTTGAAGGTGTCTTAATGTAAAGACAGGTGCATATCACTGTCACCCTGATACTTACCCTGACTAAGAAGTGGACATTTTGGATGTCTAAGATGATATCCAAGACTGGGTCCTGATGAAGAAACTGGGACTCAGATTAGTTCAGTCCTTTAGGACAAGCCATGTCTCTCATAATTTCTGAATAGTTTCTTTTTTTTTGTCAAGAAGTCAGGTAACTTTTACTTGTGAGTCTTCAGAGAAGGGATGGATTTAATTTTAGGACTTGTCATAAAAGCTGTATTTTCCAGTCTCTCTTTAGAGAGATTTGTCTTTAGTGAGTAGAGCTTTCACTGATATTGTCTGAAACATTTTTTCACTGTTTTTCTAAGTGTAGACAATCAGGATCTGAAAACCTTCAGATGTGTGCAAGATAGGCAGGAAAAATAGACGATGTAGACCACAAAGTAAATCAAAAACATTCATGCTATTGCTAAAAAGCAAGACTCCAATCGGACATGTGAAAAAAGCTGTAGTTTGCCAGGCACAAGGGTAAACTCAAAGATTAGGCTTTCAGCCATGAGTACTTTTGATCTCATTGCTTGAGTGATTGCTGGCCCAATGAAAACTGTTTGGGAGATAACCTATAACACAGGAATGAAGCAGCTATATTTTGCATCACAGAAGATGAAGATATGTGAACAGTTTTTAAAGACACAAAGGATTGCTGAGGAGTGTAATCTGTTATTTGTTTACATGGTGTGGGAAGTAAGAAGTTGGGGGTGTAAACTGCACAAAGAAATTCCTCCTCAGATCTCTTTTAGCCCCTTTTGTTTATGAAGATATTGTACTATAAATATTCAAAGCTATATTATATGCAGTTGCAAATGTATTCTCATTTTAGCTAAATATGAGAAATCAAGGAGGCTAATTAAAAAAAACCAACCAAATAACCAATACAACCCAAAAAAACCCCAACAAAAAAGTACTTCAAAACCCTCAAAACCCACCCAACACAGGACAGCAATACTAAAACAGCAACATGAAAAGCTCCTGGGGAACTGAAACTATGTGGTCTTGGAGCTTTGAAAGGCAGTGTTTTGAGTAGAGAGGTGAATATATTTGTGGGAGGAAGCAGGGGGCTTCAATAGATTCAGAGAAGCAGAAAATCAGGACTATCCAGAGATGACCTCACAGGGAGAGGAAGAAGGCTTCTGTGTAGAGATCCAGCTCAGAGACTTTGAAATGTGATGACACTATTTTGATTTTCTTTGCTATGTTCTGGGAAAAAATATCTCCTTCATTCAAGAGGAGAAATCAACAGTAATTGCCTAGTTCTTTTGATACAATCCTTAATTTATGAAACTAATAAAAAATTTACAAGATATCCCTTACTTATCATTACTCTACCCAATGAGGAGTATAGGCTGATTGTTATCCGGTAGTTGTTTTAGTCTTGACTTAGAAGTGAAAGAAATTTCCCAGTGAAAAGCACATCTGAGTCTGTGTTTTACTTGTTGTGGGTTTTATTGACATGCCATAAATCACTAGATATGGCACAGAACTACTTTTGTTCTCAAGTGAAGGTGTGGGAAAAATATTTGGAGAACCCAACTTTAAGTCCTTGAGAAATACATAAATAATATTGACGGTGAGGTGTTTCCTACTTGGAATTTTGAAGTAAGAGCAGCATGATGATCTATGGGATACAAACTGAGGAGCTGTATGTGAGAAAATCACAAACGGCAAAGTTGTCACTCTGACAATTTGTCAGTTAGAGTATGTCACCCATGTTTAGATTTATAACATCCTTTTTATGATGACTATGAAATGATTTGGTTATGACACTAACCTTTTTATGCAGTATTTAATTTCTTTTTGTGTAAAATTAGCCTAAAATTGGCAAGTCTGTGACAGAACCTATAATACTGAATTATTATTATTATTATTGTTGTTGTTGTTGTTGTTGTGTTGTTGTTGTTATTATTATTATTATTATTATTATTGACTTTTTACAACCATTTACTTCACATTACACTTTTTCCTTGCACACATTAAAAAAAGATCATGACCTATCTCTTTACCAGAGTTCTCATTATCAGAATGAATTCTACAAATTTTATTTTCTTAGGGATATGCAAACTGACATAGTAGAACTATCAGTCCTAGAGCTATGTCTCATTCTATGGATAATGGTGGAAATCAGAAGTTTAATGCACTCCATCTTACTCCTACTTTCACAATCCACCTCACTGCAATACTTCATCCTGTTACTTCCTTCTGACACCATTTCATGCTTTGGAATACAGTTACTGACAAGCCTTGAAGTTTTGTACCAGTAAGTATCTGTAAAAGTTTATATTTTTATTAACAAATACATAATCTCCTTCCAGAATGGACCCCAGTAATGCTCTGGGACAGTGAATTACATAGCGTAATTATATATTATACTTATGGTGATGTCTGTGATTGAGGCTTCTTTATATTTTTACTGTTTTAAATTTACTCATAAATGGATTTCTGAAGCAAATACTTTTTGAGGTACAGTTCCAATGAGTTAAAAACCAAAGTGTGAGAGACCACAAGTATTCAAAAGAAACTGCAGCATTAGCCTTAACATCTCATGTCAGTTCAGTTTTTCAATATAATCTGCTTCTTGAAGCTGAAACTGAGAAGATTTTTCTCTTAAGGCCTGGACAAAGAGTAAAAGATCCTGTTATAAAACTGAATACTGAAAAAAGTTTTGAAGCTTGGAGGAAGACAGATCCTCCTCATAAATGTTGTGAGGAGAAATGACTCTCATAATCATGTGAGAAATCTTATTTAGATTATTTTCTCTTTATATTGTTAGTTCTATCTCATTTAAAAATAGTCTTGCACAGATGCTTATCTAGAACAGCCCTGCTGGCCTCATATCACTCTGATGCTGCAGCTGAGCTTGTTTGGCAGGGGAATTCTTCCAGCTGGTTAGTTCCTACTAATTGGTAGGATTTTGTAATCAGATGACACTCCTGATGTCCATTGATGAATGTTCCTGTAGAACAAACCTATTCCTTACAAGTGACCAAGTGTACTGAGACTTCTCCCGTCAGTATGTGGTTGTATTTAATTGTATAAGTTTAGCCTTTACATTTTTATGTCTTCTGATGTAATAGCTTGACTAGGCTCTTATTTCATTGCTCAGGAAATTCCCCCTTAAATCGGTGTGGACTTGCCAAATGGTACAGATAAATGGGGTCTCCCTCCCTTCACTTTCAGTGAGCACCATGTTGCCGCCCACATACACTTGGATGGGTAAGAGTTAATTGCTACTGTTGATGCAACAAAGGTGCAAATCACACAACCAGTGTTTGTTCTTTGTGTGCCCTGTGTGCACAGGAGGAGGAATTGGGAGTGCCTGATTAATGTTTTGCCAGCAATTGGAAAATATTCCCTGTATCAGAAACAAGGTAATTTCAGTGTGTCGAGATCTGATCATGTCTTCCCCACTGATTGCAAAACTAGATTTTTACTAGCTGTATGCTTCTGGCCTTGTTATATGGCTTAGAATCAAGTGCTAGCAAGGGACTATACTATTCTCCATCCATTGTATGACAAAACTATATAATTCAGATGCTGAATTGTAAACTTGTGGTTATCTCAATAACTTTGTACAGTGGAGACTATATTCATTACTCCATAATATTGTCATCCTTTCCAGATTTTCCTTCCCCAAAATCTCCTAAATATAAGAGCATATTTTCCTTTAGTCCCTTTGAAAGACTGATTTGTTATCTTGTTATCTTGTTGAGATTTTTTCTTCAATTGCTATAAGAATTTCACTGTTATGTTTAATATTGTAAAGTGTTATAATACATTAATAGATACTTGAAGTTAATAGCTACCTGTTAGTCATGGAACTATGGTCAACAGTGATAAAAGCAACATATTTAATTAGAACATATAACAAAAAGGTAGTTCACTGAAAAAAACAACAACAAAAAACCAAAAAAAACCCCACCACCATAAAGAAAAGAAAAGCCTTATTGCTATTTTCAGTGTGTATCTTCAGCTTTCAGTCAGTAAGTTTCTTTTGGTTTTCTCTGATTATTCATTTAGTATTTTTATCTTAAGGTCCTTAAACACCTATAATAAGACACCTTCTTTATGATAAGTAAAGGAGGTGGACCTTTCTATGCATCCTCACTGCACTTTTTTAGCCTCTTCTGTGTGTTTTCCTCAAAGTCCTGTATAAGTAGTAGATCTTATTAGTTTAAAATCTTAGTTTAAGATCTTAGTCATTAAAAATCAATCATACCAATTGCTTTACTGGGGGAAAAATATTCAGTCTTATTACCACTCTTCTACTTACATTGTCTAGTATTTCATTACATCTTCTCATGTCATTATGTTGATTTGAGAAGTGTGCCCACATCTTTATTTGTCTATACAACTGGCTGGAAAGCAGAAGAATCATATCATACAGAATTCAGTCATGCTCAGTGCTTTAGTGGATCAGGACCCAAAATCTGACTGTGCTTATGAATCTTGCTATAAATATAAAGAATGATTAGTAAGTCTTACCAAGCTCCAAAATCTGCAACCTTGCAAAAACTAACGTTCTATCTGGTAGTTTTCCATTTGACAAGCCCTTTACGTGTTTCTTAAGCATCTTTCTAATAGGTAACCAAAAACAATATAAAAAAAATATTCTCAGGCTTTGTTTCTTTAAGCACACATTTTGCATTTGTTCATTTGTTTCCAATCCCAGTCAGGTACTATGTATTGAACTTATGACTCACTTTCTTAGTTGGTTGTTGTTTTGGAGTTTTTTGTTTGTTTTTTTCACTCATCTTTTTTTGACATGAGCAAGAAGTTAGTATAAAAACCTCTTCATTACTATTTAGCAATTACAAAGCACAAACTATACTACAGAAAATTTTTCTGAAGCTAAAAGTGTTTTGGCATACAGGTAAAGGTATTTACAATTCATTTATCTGTCTCCTTCAAAGATATTAAAAAAAAACCAAACCCAGACTGACCAACTAGTAGGTGTAGCTTAGTCACAAAATCCTATATTTAGTAATCATAACACTAGACTATTATTCCACCTACATTTTCATTAATGCTATATACTCCTTTGCACGGCAGGATTTAGAGGCAAAATGTATCTTGTAGGGAATTTCCAAAATAAATATGTTCTTTTCATTGATGTGTCAAAGTTGAAGAGTTTATAATGCCATGATGTTCCTTAAAAATATAATGTGAAATAATATGGAAAAATGTTGGGTTTCTTTTCATATGGAGCTCCTACCTCAGTTAAAATTGAGCATCATATTTTACTTTCGTTCCTTCCTCTGAAAAAAATTCTGTGAGATTTGACATCAAAGTAGTCGAGGCAGAAATTATATTTCCTGGTAGAATTGTCATGAAATTTTTTCTTTGGGCTTTCTAGCACTGTAATGATTCAAAAAGTATTATGGTCTACTAGGTTGAGAGTTTTTTTCATATAATTATCAACCCTTTTTCTGTAACCATGTATGTTGTATACAGAGAAGTTCAGGCACAAACAAGGATTTCTATGTCCCAGAATATATCTGAAAGATGTCATAAAACAATGAGTTTTATGGACTTCCAAGTCTGAGTAGGTTCATAGAGGTATATAACATAATATGCTTCTGAAAAGCATAGAATATTTTATATGTCGTTCAAAATGATCTTATTTTAATTGAATATTTAAACTCTAGTAACAAAATTCAAAATGAATGAAACACTGGTATCATCTTGCAAGTTTGAGTCATGAGATTAAAATTCATTTTATACATTAAGTAACAAGCACAGAATTATCAGGGATGTGATCCTGCAAACGGCTGAGTTTATTGAACTCTCCTTAAATCAAGTTTGTTTGATGCACCTGATTGATACTGTTCAGAATTGTGGAAAAAAGAGTCTGTGGCACAGATAGCGATAGAATTTTTCTTGAGGAGGAAACAAAACAACATTCTTTTCCCAGATGGGCTTTTCTGAACTTCATTTTATTTTGTTGTGTGTATGAGAGATAAAAACATTCAAATGGGCTTTGGATCTCAAAACATGAAATAGAATCAATGTCAAAAAATATTTTTGATTGTCATTCACGGCCCTAAGCTTTATGTAGCATATGGTTGATTTAATTTAAGCACCTAAAATGGTGAGAAGCACAAGTAAATCCCTATAGCCATGAAATTGTGAGAGTCCAGTTCAATAAATATTACAAAACTGGACTTGCAATGGATGAAACCAATGTTGACCTGGAACTATTTTGAAGATGTCGAACATAAATTAACCAGGAAAACACAATGCTGAGTTGCTAATTGCTCCACTAATATGGTGATGTGCAGCTCGTAGGAAGCTTTAAGGCTTTGACCCCAATGGGGACAAAGACTGATAACGGGCCACAAAATAGCCCATGGGATTCTTAATGGGATGTGGAACACTTTGCAAGCAAATTGCCTAATGAAATTCAGTCTATGTCCTTTATCACTGGCTGTCATATCATGCGGTAGTAGTTCTATAACTACTGTGTAGGAAATTAATTGCTGCCCTTCAATTAAATACATTCCCAGTGAGTGGACAAGGGTCACAAGTGGTGAGGTATTTTAGGCTCTGCAGCTTAGGGAACTAATAATGTTTGTAACCTCCTGGCTCATTAAACCCAATCTCATACTTCTGTAACTATTTGTATTTTAATATTTATTTTGGAAACAAATTAAATTCAATATTAAATCTACTTTTTTGGTGTGTGTGCTCAACTCAAGAGACACAGTTATTGAAGAAGGCTTAGACAGATCATGAGGCAGATTTTTTTTTACCACTAAAACCTTCTAGTCGCATAACAAGTTTGTTCTAGCATTTAACTAACTTGTTCTACTTAGATAAGGCAAAAATAGTTTCCTTGAAAGTCTTATTTTGGTGTACTATGAAAGTCAAAATCTTATTTTTTTTTATAATTTTTTTTTCATTCGTTCTCAGAATGAATTCATTTCATTTCAGTCATCTCAGAATTTTAGTTACTCTTCCTGAAAACTGGTGATTACAATTTTATATTTTAGTTGAGATCTCAATGCTTTATGTTTCTTTGTTGAAAATGTTTCTTGATACTTAAATTTTTATTTTTAAACGTGGCTTAAAAAGGGGCTGCAGTCAGTCACTAATTCACTGTTTTTCTAAAGTTTCTTGTTTGCTGTGATTTCAATTATATCTTTCAGTCTAGTGTAGACAGTCCTGATCTAATGCTGAAGTAAGATTTACTGCATGACCTTGCATTTAATTCTGTTGAAACACATCAATTAAGTTTTACTGCAATTCCCCAGGTCATCTAGACCTTTTGCATGTCATTCTGATCCTTACTTAGCAAAAATTATTTACCTACTACTGAATATTGGAAATATATGCATAAATGACAACTTTTATGACAGAAAGTATTTTAATAGCCTAGGCTGGTGATTGGTGATCCTTTCATTCATGTAATCCTGTGGGTGGCTTCATTATAAACTCATCCATAAGGCTATTTCAATATCATAACTGATGTATTCATGTGAAATGAGTTCAAGCATCTTTATATATAGTGAAGCATATATGCAACCATGTAAGTGAATTTATATACACATATTAATTGTATATATAGTTGCCTTTCACTTCTTACATTCTCAAGCATAACCTCCCTCTTGTCATTTTATTGCTTTAGATTATGTCTTGGTACACGTTGCATGTAGCTGTGCCCTTCAATCTACAGCATATTTTTAAAAGTAGTGTTGTAAGTTATTTGACTGGTTTTCACAGTACATTTTGACTGATGAAACAGAAAAACACAAAGCCAACTTTGCCACATAATAAAACAGTTAATAATGGATTTTAGATGTAAATATACATAGGGATAATAATGCTGTGTTAATTGCTATGATGATTTATCTTCCTCAATTTGATTGAGAGTATGTTAGCCTAACGTGTTTAAAGTTTTTATCACTGAATTAGAAAATAAACTTTAATCCTATTTGGTGAAGTGAATGCCAAAACATATATAGTGAGACACAATGTAATGACTATAATTAAGGGCATAGGTCAGTCACACAGTCTTGGTCTGCCACGGACTTGGATACAGAAAAATGTTATACAGTTGCCATATGTAGAATTCTTCTTATAGGGGCAAAAGAATCAGATTCTATTTTGAGCATGGTGTAATTTTACGGAAAATAACAAGTTTCAACTCTATGCAGAATGGAAAGTACTTGTATTGCAGTATAAGTCTCTATAGCTTACAGGGTGTCTCTGTGATATCTCCCCTGAATGACTGGAGATAAATCAAAAGAAGAACAAGGATGGCAAAACTGTGACCTTGAAGCTTCATCTCCTTAAAGATGGCCTGGATAATTAATATAAAATATTTCTTATTCTCCACCCTCCTTACAGAGACCTTTTTGCCAAAGTTAATGGAACAGATCAGAAATCAGGGAATTGTTAAGACCCAACTAGAAGAATAAAATTGGAAATTCCAGATTCCTGAATACTACCATGGAATGACACAGAATCTACACTGAACTTGCTATTATTTTCTCATTAAGAATGCAGAAAATGATGAAACTCAGTCAAACCTATTTAGTCTTGAACTAATACCTATACATGAAGAAAAAAATATTATTGGACCTATGTACATATACATACATACATACATACATATCTTTATTTGAGTATTGAAAATATATATATATATTTGAGAATTGCTTTGTGTAGCAAAAAAGAAAAGAAATTATAATCCCAAAATAGTATTGCTTTTAAGTTAAGGGGAAAAAATAACCAAGTATATTTAAGAAAGATATTAGATATGTGTATGTGGAACAGTATCTTGGCAGGTAAAAGGAAGCTCTGTGGAAGTGCTCCTGCAAACTCAGAGGAAAGGCGATTGAACCATGAGGTCTCTTCCCCCCTAACTTGGGGAATAGACTGATCATTTCAAAAATGTGGAAAAGCAAGCTGGAAGGTGGCACCTAGCCAGAGACTGCAAAATAAATGCTTGTAAACACTCAGATGAACATGTGCTCAAGACCAGAAAGGCAAAGAAAATCTGATACTCAAATCTTACGGAGAAAAAATAAAGTTAAATTTTTGACAGGGAAAGAAAACATGCAGCTTGCTAATCACCATAGTAAACAGGGAGTTAACACCCAGATTTTTACTTTTTCTTTATGTCTCTACAGCTACTCTATTCAAAACAAAAGATTCTCTTTAATTTCGTATATAACCTCTCACTGACTAGTCGAGTGCTTGATATATCTGAAAATAATTCACTTATCTGAAGTATAATATGAACTTTGTAGCTCAATATCAGATTGCTCTTTGTAGGAAGAGTGTGCTCACTGGGCCTCTTTCAGTACTCACATTATGTAGTCATTTACACTTGTGAGAAGCACCACGCTAAAACATCAGTTCACTTTACATCCATATCACAATCAACATTTGTATGGATGACTACTTAGAATTCAAGGGAAGTAAGAACTAGGGCATGAACCAGCCTTTTTGTCCTGCTCGTCTGAATAAGTTTATTCCCTTAAGGCTACAGAAATGTAGAGAAGTTAAGTGTTCACTCAGAACAGACGTTCTGTAGGCTGTGTGGGGGCAGAAACTACCAAGGAATGTTTCATATCAAATTTACACCCAACAGAGTTGAGGATGAGTAATCGTTAGGTGAGAAGTTGCTATAGTTTTGTGTTAGCAGTTCTGAGTTCAGCTATATTATCTAAGACCCAATGGGGAGCCATCTAGGTGGCTCAGAAAATTAGTAATGGCTTATACAATCATCTCTAGGTCAACAGTTTGTATATATTGACCTTTAGTATTGCAAGTCATCACTAGCTGATGATTCTTCCATGGTCTCTAAATTTTCTATATTCATTATACTGAATGGACCACTTAAAATAACTTCCACGGCAGGCCTTCTTTGGCATAGATGCTCATTACTGCGGTAGAAACTGACACCCAACTGGAATGAAGGAAGTAACTGCTCTATCAGCTCTAGAAGTAACTCCTTCAAAGCAGAAATGAGATGTATGCAGTGTAATATGGAAAAAGTAGAGCAGAGAAATTTAAAATCATCTGAGACAACTGAACTGTCATTCTGATACTCCCTATAAAATCTTAAATTCACCAAGTATTCCCTGAACTGACCTTGGTATCTTGTGTAAATGAGAACCCTAAAGACATTAAGATACAGAATCATGCTTGTAAGATATCTTCTTGTCTCAGTTATCCACTGGAAGAGTGAAGACTTTGTATGGCTGGTGCATTATCAAAACACTTGAATATGGATGAAAAAAATCCAGCTCTGAATCTGAAGAATCACATTGCTTCCTTTAGCTGCTTATCTCCAAAATTCTTCCAGTGCTTTTTCACTTTCTCTCTGAGAATTGTGTGCTTAATTTCTGATTGGAATTTGCTTGTCTTCAGCTTGCAATCATTAGATAAGATTGTCTTTTCCTAAGAGGTTGGATAGGCCTTTATTGTAAAATGTTAGCTGCCTGTCAAAGTTATTACGTATCATAGGTAAGTTGATTGAGAAATTATAAATGTTAGCAGTTCCTCAATGAAGATGATGCTGTTCTAGAGTTAGAACTAAACAATAACACTGACTTTTAAATGCTGAATATTTCCTTAGTGCTTTGAAATTGTCTAGTAAGCTTAGGAGATGTTGTCTAAGGAATCTGGCTTATGTATGGATAGGTAAATAATAGCAAATCACTGATATTTAACATTTTATAATGCAGTTCCTATTTATGTTACCGCATCTGAAAATAATAAATTATATGCTAGTGTTATTTTATTAGAATTAGATATCTGAGATAATTTTAATATGAGTTTTATTGGATTCTGAGAAGATAGAAAAATATCTGCATATGAGGTCTTGTTCATTATTATAAAACTTAAAGTCATGGAATTGAAGTAAAAAGAAACAGTTTGAACTAGTTATATGGACAATCCATGTATTTCTTTCCCCTGAATATTTTGCATGCATTTACTAAGGTGGGTTTACAGCAGTCAAATTCCTCAGAACTAATTTAAACAACTAATAAATGATCACACAGGAAGCTCTACCCTGCTGTCACAAGAATGTGTTGCTCACATCTTCATTCAGACAGTTTTTTTTTTTTTTTTGCCTAGAGGCAACACTGTTATTAGTCCTTTTCTACCTGTCATTTACCTTCTGTGAACAGTGCTATGATCCTTCATGGAGCAGTGAGACCTTTAAATTTACTGCACATCTGAAATGCTGTTAGTGCAGTGGGTGACTGGCAACTGTTTTATATATGCTGCTGAAATGTTTGAACAGGGTACAAATTATGTTTTATTTTACTCTTTTATGAAAACAGCAAAACAATTTCAACCTGAAAAGAACTCAAAACCTAAAACAAACCCCACCCACACTCCTTTGACTTGTAAAGCTAAATTGCACTTGCCGTTTTGACTTCTTTATGAATCACTTGGCATTTTTGAGGCTTAATATGCTTCTGTTCATGGCAGTGGCAAACTTCTTATGAAGTTACCAGTTTCATATTAGCACTGCAGTTATGGGCTCTTCCTGTTCCAGAAGAAAGATTATTGTTCTCCCACCTTTTAGTCCTTAAGAGTCCAAATTTTATGTCCTTTTTACTGAAAAATTTAATATTTAGTGGAGTGTTAGAAGTTTTCTATTTTCTTTGAGAACTTTGTAGGAAGTAATTTTGAGATAAGGAGAAGGGAAGGAGGAGCCTGTCCAGAAAAGACAGGCTCTTCATATGAGAGTCGGCTCTTAGGGCATGTTCCATTTGGCTTGTTTCCTAGGTATGAGATGAAACAAGCCATGCTGCTTCAGGCAGATGAAAGCTGGGAAAGAGATGGGGGTTGATTCTGACCCCAGTTCCTACTTGTCAAAAATGTGTGATTTTTTTCTCTATTTAAATATATTATAAAGAGCAGAGGGGGGGCGGGTGAAAAAATGGAGGAAGAAAGCCAAAAATAATCAACCATTTTCTGGCAGGTTAGCCATCATATCTCATCATGAGAGTGACTATTATGGTATGATACCAACTCTGTGATATGGAATGCAAATATGCCTTCTACTGAGAGTGTCCAATTTGTTTTAAAGGGCCTGTGCTCAAAGAGACTCTTCAGGAAACAGTTTAATACTGCAATTTTAAGGTAAAATGGATTATTTTAACAAGAACTTTGTTCTTCAGCATTCAAAATCCATTAACACTACCTTAAGGAGCAGGTTATTAAAAAGTAAAGTGATATGTACATCTCATTTGGGTCTCATTTCTAATTTAATTCTAAAAAGCAGAGTGTTCAGACTTACTGCAGGATGGACACCACTTCTTTCTAAGAAAGTTGTGACAAATTAAATACTTCTGGGTCAAACCTCAAGCCTATCAGATTGCCAATGTTCTCTAGTCATATTTAATATTCCTTATTAAATGAGAAGCACCAATCTCAGCTGGTATCTAAGTACAACTCTAACAAGTAATTGGGGAAGAATTTTATTTGTTCTGAGTACAGTTCCCTCTTGGGACAGATCCAGGTTAGTACTTAACAATCCTTTTGTATCTATGGTTCAGGCTTGCAGTCTTTGCTTGAACAAAACTTCTCCAGAGGTCACTAGTATTAAACTTTTAACTTAAGAAATACTGTAGTTATATTTATAATTTTTATATTGAAAGCCTGTATAAATTTTAACACTAACAAGATGAACAAAGCCTTTTATCCTGAGAGAAATTTCCTTTTCCACAAAAAGCTTGGAGTTGCATGTCATCTCTCTTGTCAATTATTTTCCATATCCTATTTTTGTACAAAGTAAGCAATCCGAGTGAAGATATTGGGAAGAGAAGGAGTATACATGTTTATCTAGAGCCTGAGTTTGCAATTTTATTGCTGCCTGCTACAGGTGTGAATGACAACCTTGCCCAAACTCAAGCACTGTTAGAAAATTTTGGTAGCTGAGCATATCCAGCTGGCATATCCATTTTTTAGTTCCAGCAGTTCTGCTGTATAATTTCTTAGAAGCTCATCACATACCTTGGTTTTTTTCTATATCTACCTGCAACTTGAAGAGAAAATGCAGGAATTTCACAGAAAAAAATAGTAAATAATTGAATAGTGGCAGTCAGAAAAGGAACTACCAAACATGTCTAGAATAGAATATTTACACACCCATCACCAATAAAGACACATTTATTTTTGTACTATGTGTACATATTGTGTACTATGTATCACAAATCTCAATATCAGTAATATTATTAAATTATATGTTCATCAGTAGATTATGTCATCTTAGAGGTACCAATCACTTTTGAGAACTTAAGCAGCTTGCTCCATGCAAAGCTTCTCTACCTGTGCTATGCCTTGCATTTGGTATGACAAGTTCTTTCATCATAAGTTATGAAAAATATATCAATATCACAAAGTTAATACCTTTAGCAGAAACTTTATGTACTTTCTGAAAACCACATGAGAAAAGTAGATGTCTAATTATCGGAAAAAATAGTTTTACTGGACATTTCCAAATTTCTGCATGAGATAACTAGTGCATTTAGTTAATCTCATGATACTGAAAAATAGTTCAAAATTCAGATCTGAAGAGCGCACTGAATCTAAACGTCCAGGCACTTGGGAAAGTAACAAACTAGATGTGCTCATGTATTAGTTGGAAGGCCTATATGATAAGACTAACAAAATATTGTAGTAATACGAATAAGTAATATGAATCTAAATAGCTGTGTGGATTTGAACATTAGTTTGATAAGATGGTAGAAGACAGTGGTGCATTAAACTGTAGAGAAAAGAAAAAAAAACTATAAAAACACTCAACAAACCCAGAACTCCTAGGAAGAAAAAATACTTTTGTCAGAAAATTTCTAGTTCTCTAAAATTTTTGATAATCTCATCTTTCAATCAAAATATTGCTTTAATAATCTCTAGGGATGCTTTGATATGTGGATTTCAGATCAGATTTTTAGCATTAATGTTACTTGAATCATCCATATTTTATAGAAACCAGGTTCACTAAAAAATTAAGAAGTGCCCAAGTAACACTAGTCTTTCAAAAAATTAATGTTCTTGGGTTGTTTTTCTTTTTTTTTGTTGTTGTTGTTGTTTTTTGGTTTTTTTGTTTTTTTTTTTTTTTTCAGATCCCTAAAAACATTACAGGTAACTTTTTCCACTTTTAAATTTATTTTATCTATGCTGTATGTATTGGTTAATAACATGTTGTCTCTGCCAGGTCTATGGGACATAAGACATCACAGCTTGCATTCTAGAGCCACGAAAAGACACCTTATTTGATGAAAAGGATATGTCCAGGATGTGTGGTCAAAGCATGCAATAGTTAGAAATTACGCTACCTACTTTTTAGGTATGGCTCCTACACCTACCTGCTGCATGTGACAGAATGACTTACTTCCCTCCATTAAAAGCTGAAAGGTACTTATAAAGCCCCACACTGATACCAAAGGCTGAGTGAACCTAGATACTGTTCCAGCCCAGGTGTGATTAACATTCTACTGCTATAAAACAACATAGAACTGCAATGGTTCTTGAGGGGAAATGTATGACTTTGGAAGGCACTACTGATCGTTGCACTGCCTGAGCAAGGGTGAGAGGGGAGGTTGGATAGGTCTGGTCGAGCCTAGCACTAACTCAGCCAGCGAAGCTGGATCTCTGGAATGTCAAAGAGGATGGTTAGGATAGGAGCAAGAAGAAATCAGATGGCAGTGTTCTCTCTGGAGAATGTGGCTGGGCAGGGGGAACTGGATGCAGTGCTTTGCATGGTTTTCTTCTCCACAAAAGAAGGACTTCAAAAAGTTTAGGAATGGCTGTGACATACTCTATGTGTGTGTATACTTGAAAGAAATACAGGGAAATAGATTAGTTTTTACACGTTGCATGGAAATGATTCTCTGCATCCTTAACATATGTGTAAGCACAGTGTACTTGTGCTTAGATAGGGGTCTTTAGCCTTTCTGAAGAGAAGTGCTTCTACACTTCAGTAGTAACTATGGAAGATGCTGTCAATGATGTGATCAAGGTCTTCTTCCCTCAGCTGAAAGAAGGAAGTAATACCTATGATCTGTTTATTTCCACTGGAACGTCAGTCATAATGACAGAGGAAAAGGATGATATCTAGATTTTTTTTTTTGGGGGGGGGGGGGTGTTTGGGCCAGGCTGCCAGAAAATGACGTGGAACACTGATTTCAATAGTTGTGATGATATCCATATTTTACTATTGACTAAATATATTGCAATATGGTTGCATCACTGGACACATAAAGCACTCCTAGTAAATTAATGACAGTCCACATACCTTCTCCTTTTAATGTACATTATGTAATGAAACAGGATTAAATGGCTAAAGTGATCTAGGTTATCTCACTATTGAAAGACAAATAAAATTCTTGACTAGAATGACATGTGCAGGGATATAAGTGCCACTCTATATGTGAAAGTGTATTATGGAGATATCATAACCCCAAACTCTTTCCTTACATACATCTTTCACCATGGAAGTACAAGGTTGCCAGTATACTTGGCTTTTGTTTTCTAAGTGAACCCAGTGACTCCTTTTTCATATCCTGAAAACTATACACAGAGGTAGACATTCAACTATGACAATCAACAAAGTAAGCATAATAAATCAAGCTTTCAATATTAATGTAAACAGCAAAGCAATATCCAAGGACCAAGTGCTCTTGTTTAAGATTAAAGGCTTGAAATATCTTATGTATCAGAGACTGGGACATAGACCTTTGTAGACACCTGATACTTTGCCCACAGGGGTAACACCTGAGCCACCTGCATCTTACTTCTATGGTTCAAATCTTTTCTTGTCACAGAATAGCAGAAGAATAAGAAAACCTAGACTTGAAAGGAGAACAAGGAGTAAGCTGCAGATGACAACATTGTAAAGAACTGTCTTAGCTGTAGGAATTTATCAGAAGAATGAAGACATCTCACCATCCTCTTTTCAATATCATCAATTCCGCCAGAATTACAGTCTTTGCTCTTAGAGTCTTAGCAAAACGCTGTTTACAATGAAAGTTTGTGTGGGAGTGGGGAAACTGAGGGAAGAAAAAGTAGTGTACTGCACTGGTGTAATAACGGCAACTAAATCTGCTCCTAAATTGGTCTTTCTCCTCATATACCTCAATCTCACTCAGGTCCAAACAAAAGAAATATGGATTAGAAATTCTGAGGAAAAGATGTCTGATGCCCCCCAGGAAACAGTTGGCCACTTGACATCGACCAGGACCCCCAGGTACCTTTCCATGGCGCTGCTTTCCAGTATGTCATTCCCCATTCGGTACATACATCCAGGGTTGCCCCATCCCAGGTGTAGAATCCGGCATTTTCTCTTGTTAAACTTCATATGGTTGGTGGTTGCCCAGCACTCTAATTTGCCAAAGTCTCTCTCCAGGGTTTCCCTGCCTTCAAGGGAGTCAACAGCTCTCCTGAGTTTTGTGTCGTCTGCAAACTTGCTTAGTATCCCTTCCAGTTATGTGTCCAGGTACTTTATGAAGATCTTAATTTAATCCCTGTGGGATTAAATAACGCCTTGATCCTGAATGTTAACAAATGCAAGGACTATTACATGTTTTAACTTAGGCACATACCTTGATTTAGGCCTTAGTGGGCTCGTAGTAACTTTCCTAAAAATTCCATTATCAGCAACTCATAAAACCGTGAAAATCCTTAATTTTGGAGTGTCAGATAATGGCCTAAACAAATTCTACAGTGTTAAAAAATAACTTGAAATGATGTAATACAGGTTGCAGCATCCTTTGGCATTGAAGCTCACAAAACCAACTTCACCTCCCTGCATCCATTTTTCTCACTAGGCCTGATTGTTCTAGCTCCATCTAGGCTAATTTTCCTTTTTTTCCAGGAGGAAAACCATCACCATTCCATTATGTCCTTCAGTTAGGGTTTGGATTTAGGGCAACAGGATGAAGAATAAAGCAATTGAGATTTGCAGTTGCTATAGATTATATAAGCTACTTTCCTAACTCTTTTGGATGACCTATGCAATAGAATCAAATAGAACAAGTGCAACAGAATCCTTTGGTTTTGGATTGGACCACATTCAGTGCAGCTAATGCCAAAGTTTTCTAAGGGAACAACATCATCTGTTTTCTCTCTTCCTAGATGTTTCTTCACTTTGAATTGTTTGTTTATTCTCTAGAAGACCACTTATTTATCCCTTCTGAACTACTTCATGATTTGTTGCTCAAAAATGGTATTCTTTTTTTGGAAAAACAATGAGAAAATCTTCTTAATGCCATTGCTCTCTGAATTCCAAATTCCACTTTATGAAAATGCACAAAAGAACACAGACAATAACAGGGCATACAAGGCTTTTCTAAACCACAGCTATGGAAAGGATTTCACGCTTTTTGAACAATTATATGCTAATCCTAATTCTAATCCCATAAGGCTTTGGTATAGCCAAATAGCTAACCTACTTCAGACACGGTTAACCAAGCAGGATCATCTTTTCATCTCAGAAAAGGATTTATAGAATAAAGAAATTAAACATTTCATGCAATCAAAATTACTTTCTCTTCTTGTATCTGCTTATGTATTTTTCTGCCAGTTTTTCAATACTTTTGAAGCATCACTAAAATGAGTGATTATAAAGAAAAAAAGTCAAAAGCTAATTATGCTTATGTTTTAGGATCTAGGAAAACTGCCTATGGAGATAAGAAAGGATAGGTAATTTTCATTCATGCACAATGGGCTTGGACTCATTTTCCTTTCAAACTTCTAATGCATATGAACAATTTGAGAGTCAGAATGTTAGATGACAGAGAAAAAAGATGGGGGAACTAATTTATTATGGCAAGACTTACTTCTGTGTTGGTGGTTTGTTCTTGAAGTAATAAAATTCTTTTACTCAATCTTTGTAGTGGAAAAGCTTAACTGTGCATGAGTTAAGGTTTGCTGTGCTTTAGGCTATGTTCTAGACTCACAAAACCCTGGAGTTGAACTGATGGTGAGATCCAAATTCATGGATTACAAAAGCAGAGAGGGAATGTGGTGGCTTGACCTTTTCTGGTTGCCCACTAAACCACTCTATCACTAACCTCTTCATCAACATCATCAGGGGAGAAACATACAATGAAAAGCCCATAGGTCAAGATAAGAGCAGGAACTGATCACTCACCAATTATTATCAGGGGCAAAACAGTCTCAACTTGAGGAAATCACTATAATTTATCGCCAATCAAGTTCAGAGTATGACAATGAGAAACAAGCATAAATCTAAAATCAGCTTCTGTCTTCCTGGGCTCAAATTCATGTCTGACATCTCTTCAGGGTCGTGCCAGGATTCTGCTCCTGCACAGTTTCTCTCACAGGGTCACAGCTTCCTTCAGCACACATCCACCTGCTCCAGTGTGGGACCCTCCATAGGCTGCAAGGCACAGCTGCTTCTCCACAGTTTTCACCATGGGCTGCAGGGGAACCTCTGCTCTAGCACCTGGAGCACCCTTTTCCCATCCTTCTGCACTGACCTTGGTGTTTGCAAAGTTGTTTTTCTCATATTCACTCCTCTTCCCATGCTGCTTTACACAGTGTTTTTTAACCCTTCTTAAACATATTGTCAGGTGGCTCTACAACTGTCACTGATGGGCTCAGCTTTGGCCAGTGGTGCGTCCCTTTTGGAGCTGACTGGAACTGTTTTTTGGGATCTTCTCACAGAAGTCATCCCTTCTGTCTCCTTGCTACCAAAACTTTGCCAAATAAACCCAGGACTAAGAATAAGAATTAAAATAGACAAGAAATGCCCTAAATGTCAGGACAATAAGGAGACAACAAAGTGTCTGTTGAATTACTTCATCTCTTAAAGCACAAATATTCAAAATTTGAATTATTTTCCTTCTTATTTAAATAATGAATAATAATTGTACAAGTGAAATACTGGGGTTTGTGGTACACATCTTGTTTCAGAAAATAATTAGAGTAAATATAGCTGAACAACTTAATGTTTAGATTTTTAATTATTTATAAAAAAAAGCAGTATTATTGCTTTAATAAGTCATAGATCGTCTGGATAAAGAACACATCATAGGAAGATTGACTAGGGTGTTAGAAACAAGTGAGGAAAAGGGAGGAATTGCTAGGATAAATTTGAGCTTGAATACCCTATACTTTTGCAAATAATCTGAAGTCCTAATCTCATGATTCACGTAGAAGGTCACAGAAGCACTCAAACATTAAAGATGCCACTTGTAAGATTGACAAAAGAAAGTTTGTGAACTTATGTAGGAGGCTTACATCATAGAAAATATTTTTTCCTCATGTGCATCATTGCAGAGCTGAATTCATACTTGAACATACTTTGAACTTAAGTCTGCTTCACCACATTATGCATTTAGGGAAATTGGAAAAATTAGAATATTTATTTATAACAATTTCCATTGAAAATAATTTGCTTTCCAGACCTTAAGAAAAAATAAATTAAAAAATCCTTGTAGTTCTATCTTGTAAACTTATAGCAGTTATTTGGACCATTCTAAGCAGTCCAAGCTTAAGCAATGTTTTGGTTTCACCATCAAACAAAACCTTTTTTCTACTCTTCTAGAACCGCCCACAGAGCAGAAGCCTATTACGACTGTACTTGTAGGAGCTGAAAATAGTTCTGTGTACTTTGGTTTACATGAAGGCATGATCAAATCAGGTGTCATGGGAGGGAGCTTGAATCCATTTTATGCCTCTTGGATATGGATAGCTGCTATTTCAGGTTTAGTTATGAGGGCAGTCCTTTATCATCTAACATTTGGTCTGTGCTTGCATATTTTATGGACTTAGAGCTCTGAGACAAGCCAGGATAGGTGTAGTCTCTAGGTCTCAAGGCTATACAGTCTCCAAAACTCTGATTAACTATTAGCTCTGAGCTGAAGCTTTGCCTTTGCTAACAGAAAAGCACAGCATAAGTCACTGAGGTGAAGTTTTATTAATTCTTCCCTTCCTTCCCTGGCTTTACATTGCAAAGATAATGGTCTCTAAAGTTAGAGCTTTGTGAGATAAGAGTAAATGATATCTTATAGGCTGATACCTGTATGACTTTCGGTATGTGCTACAAATTACTGTTTAAGCAGCAGCTAAGGCTAGTCACCCATTAACCTCCTGCTGGTTACACAGGCTCCGGACTGATAGCTGACAAGATTTTGTTGCTTAAAGGAAAAAAAAAAAAAGAAAGGGGGAGGCTACCTTTTTTTTTTTTTGCAACCACAGGGATGCAAAACAAATCTTACAGCTATGCTAATAAAAGCTGAAACTTGCCTGTAATACAGACTTCAAGTATATTTTGCTTGGGGTTATGAACAATTGTAATCACTAATTAACTTAGCTATGCAGATAGAAAACTGTTTTGTCAACACAGGTAGTTTCACTGAGGAGTGGGGAAAACTTAGGATGGGTCATAAAATGCAGCTCTCAAAAAAGTTTTTGCTGGTGTGGGATAAAGTTCTACTTGTCTATACTGGCAAAATGCTTACAGTATAGACATCTGATAAATCGCACATGAAAGAAAATGATAAGAGGGAATGTTTGTGTGCATACAATACAGAGCTGTGCATGTTGCAGTGCAGAGCTGTGAGTGTTACATTTCAAGTTTATATTTTTTGGATGAGTAACAAAGTGAAAGAGTTGGGGGGAGGGGGGGAATGAAAAGATTATTGACCTACCTTTCACTTAAAGGTAATTCACGGTATGACAATTTTGTTTTTAATATTTATGATATTTTTCATGGACAGGGAAATATCTTTCTGACTCTGAAATGACTAGGTACCCTCTCTTTGTAAACAGACTGGGAACTGTGAGAATTATGTAAGCTTTGCAGTTGTTAACACTGAAGTTTTACACTGTGTAATAGTTTCAAAGAAAGAAAATAATTAATCTGAGGGTAGGGTTAGGTCAGAATTATGCATACTTTTTCATCCACGTAAATTTTTCTCACTATATTTACAGAGTTTTGAAGTAGATAGGACAGGCAATGAACCAAAAGGGGAGGATGCAGTTAATATTTCCATATGAGTTGTTAGGTTGTGAGAGAGTAGGCTGGAATAATTTATGGGCTGAGAGAGTGAGAGAAGATGTAATTTACATCACTTTATTCTCCTTTAAACTTATTCCCACATCAGATCTGAGCTTGGACCAAGAACTAATTTATCAGGTCAAATCTGTTCTGCAGCCTTCTATCCCAACGCTACCATCAATAACTCTGTTTATGTTGTTTCTTTTCTGATTTGAGCCTTTCTATACTCTTATGGAGTAAACTCGCCTCTTAGGTTACTCAAGTTCTTAATATGGCCTAGATATACAGAAGAATTGTGAGAACATTATGTTACTTACTGCAAAAAGCAATGTTATTCTTATTTATAATCACTGCTTTGGAAGAAAAAGTTCAGTTAGAGTAATAAATACTCTATAGTAGGATATCTCAGTAACCCCAGAAAGGTTTATGGGTCAACCTGTAAAATAAAAAAGGGGTTGACAGTTAGATGTCAATTTATAATGAGCTGTATAATATTGCAGTATATGGAAGGAAGAGGGTAAATGTGAGCATTTAACTCTTCTTTTGTAACTGCTCTGCTTATAGAGATATTTACATAGTGGCACGTTCTGCTTTCTATATCTAGAAATAAATTAGAGATGAGTGATCTGTTTGGAAGAGATCAGAAGTTTTCTAATTACTGTATCCTAAACAGCTGATCAGAAATGCTTTGGGATTTGGTTTCATTTGAAATGTGTTGATTCCAATGGCATATAAAGAAGTATTTACTAGAGGAACCTGTTTCCCCTCAGTGGTGTGTGTTTGAAACTTTATGAATTGAGTTATTAGGGAATGGTGAATTGGCTAAGGGGAAGTGGAAAAAGCAGTTGTAGGAATGATGTGCTGTGGATAATTGCAGTTTTGTCATTGTCTGTTTAAATACTTGATTACATACAGGAAAGAGTGACAAGGTTTTATTTCCCATCCATTTTTTTAGCTTCTGCTAGGACATGAGGTTCAATTGGTACCTTTCATGAAGCAACAAATAGGTATGAACACTTAAGAATAGGTGTAGTTTGGACTCTGATCCCAGACCTTGTAAAATAAATTTCCGTTTTTACATTTAGTGGACCCTAGATTACGCGTCAAGGTACTGAAGGTTTGAGAAATGTCATATAAGCTGTTTTAAAAAGTGTCTCCATGAAGCTGTCATTCACTTTCTTGACTTCCAGATTCTACTTCTCTAATGGAAAGTATGCTGATATATCCTCAATTGTACAGCCACTTTCATAGTTGCAGGGACATATACAAGGTGACAAAAGAGGTTACCCTACACTTCTGTCACAGTGTTTTGGGATAGTGACAGCTAAAATGTTATTGTTTTGGACTTCCTGGTTTTTATTACCATGTATTGCCCATACTATGGATTGTTCATGGACTGTATCAAGCCTCAAAGGAACTAAGGAAGTCACTTTATCTGTCACTTTATTCATTTTATTTAAAAATAATAAACACATCTCTTGAAAAATTGTTTATATGACTTCACTCACCTTAGAAGAGGAATATATCAACCTAATGCTGTTGCAATCAAAATGGAAATTTCTGATGTCTCATCTCTGATTGGCTTCAGACTTTTGACTTGTATATTCAAACCTATTTCTTTGTCATATCAACCATGTATATTTGAAATAGCATGTCAGTTGTTTGTTTTTTTTCCTCTGTGGTTATTTCTGAAAAATGCTACTATATGCATTGATTACACTGAATGTGTGTAAAAAATATGTTTAAAAAAAGAGTAAACAGGCTCTTAAGAATAATGAAGATGAACACTATTGGCTGCCCATTTCCCTGTTCAGTATGTACCATTTCAGCAAAGTACAAGGGAAGAGAAAGTGGGAAACGCCAGCCTGAGCTATATTTGGTCCTGATGCAGAGCTCACATCAGCCACTGTCCTCTGGATGATCTCACACCTTCCCAGGGCCCTTTCACTGGCTCCAAGGCAGGAGGCTGCCCTGGGAGGCCTCCAGCTCCCCATCACCAGCTCTGCTCCTGCCACATCCCTGGAATGAGGTGATATTCTTCTGGCTCCTCTCTAATAACTTTACCAGAAGTACCTGAGATTTCTGAGCAAACAGTACTACTTATTTTAACAGAGTTCTGTAAATATTTTATTAAATCTGGGTTCTCTATTATGTTGTGAACCCTGAGAGGAAAGTTCCTACAAAACTAAGTTTATTAAGAGTGAGAGCTACACCTCTCTAAACTGAAGACATGCAAACTATAAAATTTCTTCTCTGCTCTCATTGCTGAATAATAAAGAAATATAGATAGGTTTTATTTTTCATTTTGATTTTGCTGTATTTAGAGAGGTTTTGATTACCATTGATCAGTTTTAATACTGACTTAATATCCATCATTTTTTATGCAGATTTCACTTGGTTCTGCCAGACCCTGTGAAATTAGGGAACAGAAATTTTAGGGAAGGGCAGTTTAAGGGATGGCAGAAGAACAAGAACTCCTGTTTACTTAAACTCTGCCTAAGCCTGAGGAAGTAACTTATGTGATCTACACAAAAACATTTCTGAAGAAAGTCTTTAGTCACTTGAGGGACTTATCCTAACTAACTCCAGGCATTAAAGAACAAATGAGGATTTTAGTTTCTTAACTTCACATTAAAGTGGAAATGAGCTCTCCCAAGGAGTCAATCAGCTTGCTGAGGGCCTGAATTGCATTTTAGTAGTTACTGACTTCCTTCACAGAGGTAGCCTAGTGTGACTAGGCTCCTGATTAAGTTCCTGAGGTTGTATAGGGATGAATTTTGATTTCCATATTCTACTAATTTGTAAATCAGGAATGCAGTCATCCTGTCAGACTTGGATGTCGCTGTGCTAAGGCTATCTCAGCACATGTCTGGCTTATCCTTATACAGGCATCTCCTGACAAGTTTGGCTGGTTTTGACATATGTATGTTACACGTAACACAGCATCTAGATACAGGCTGCCAACCCAGACGTATTTAATGCTGTCTATCATTAGGAATCCAAAGCAAGGAAGATGACCAGATTTGAAATAGTGTCTTCTCAGTATTACTCACTGCTACCTATCCTGCTCAACAAGGTGGCTATGGTTAATTCCACTTTAATGCTCCAAAATTTGAAAGCTTACAGAAGGCAGAATCAAGGACAGGTAGCCCGACAGGAACACAGAAGGATTATCCAAATGCACAGGGATCAAGTTAGGAAAGTTAAAGCCCTGATAGAATTAAATCTGCCCTAGATCTTCAAGGGCAACAAGAAAAACTTCTATAGGAATGCTGAAGATAAAAGAAGGACTAGGGAAAATATGAGTCCTCTCTAGAAGAAGATAGGAGACCTGGTTACCCAGGATAGGGAGACGGCTGAGGTATTCAACAACCTTTTTGCTTTGGTCTTCACCAGCAAGTTTTCCAGCCACACTGCCCAAGTTGCAGAAGGCAAAGGCAAGGACTGGGACAATGAAAAACCATCCATTGTAGGAGAAAATCAGGTCTGAGGCCTTCCAAGGAGCCTGGAGGTGCACAAGTCCTTGCGACCTGATAAGAAGTATTTGAAAAAACTAGCAGTGGAAGTGGCTAAGCCAGTATCCAGCATATTTGAGAAACCCTGACAGTTTGCTGGAATTCCCACTCACTGGAAAGAGAAATAAGGAACACCTGAGGAATGACATCCAGTCAGTCTCACTACAGTGCCTGGCAAGATCATGGAATAGATCCTTGTGGAAACTATGCATGTAGAAAACAAGGAGATGATTAATGGCAGCCAATATGGCTTCACTTGCGACCTTAACAGGCTTGATAGGTGGGCCTGTGTGAACCACATGAAAGTCAACAAGGCCAACTGCATGGTGCTGCACCTGGATCAGGGCAATTCCAAGCACAAATATTGACTAGACAGACAAAGGAATTAGAATAGCCCTGAGGATAAGGACTTGGGGATCTTGGTGAATGAGAAGTTCTATATGACTGTCAATGTATGCTCGCAGCCCAGAAAGCCAACTGCATCCTAGGCTGCCATCAAAGCAGCGTTGCCAGCAGGTCAAGGGAGATGATTCTGTCCCTCTATTCTGCTCTCCTGAGACCTCACCTGGAGTGCTGCATCGATCTCTGGGGCCTCAAATAGAAGAAGGACACTGATCTGTTGAAGTAAAAATCCACAGGAGGACCACAAGGGTGATCAGATGGTTCGAGCACCTCTCCTATGAAGGCAGGCTCAGAAGGTTGGGGTTGTTCAACCTGGAGAAGAGAAGACTCTGGGGAGATCTCATTGCAGCCTTCAAGAGGGCCTACGAGAAAGGGGGCCTACACATCAAGGGGGCCTACACATCAAGGGGGCCTACACATCAAGGGGGCCTACGAGAAAGGAGGCCTACACATCAAGGGAGCCTACACATCAAGGGGGCCTACAAGAAAGCTGGAGAGGGTCTTTTTGCAAGGGCATGTAGTGACAAGGCAAGAGGGAATGACTTCACACTGAAACAGAGCAGGTTTAGATTAGATAATAGGAAGAAATTCTTTACTGGGAGGGTGGTGAGGCACTGCAATGGGTTGTGCAGGGAAGTTGTGGACACCCCATCCCTGGAAGGGTTAAGGCCAGGCTGGTTGGGGCTTTGAGATCTAGTGGAAGGTGTCCGTGTTCATGTCAGGGATCACAGAATCACAGAATCACAGAATATTCTGTGTTGGAAGGGACCCACAAAGATCATCCAGTTCAACTGCTAAGTGAATAGCCTGTACAGGGATTCAAGCCATGACATTGGCATTATTAGCTCTAATAACTACTCTAATCAATTGAGATAACTAAATTGTCTTTAAGGTTCCTTCTAACCCAGAATATCTTATGATTCTAAGAAAAATACATGAACATGTGATCTACTGTTTGCAGATACCTAAATAAGATTTGTAAATCCACACAGTTTGGAAGTTGAAAGTTGAGAATATCCCTGTTAAGTTCTTTCTCAATCTGAACTGTAGTCACCTTGTAACATCAGAGAAAGGTTGTAAAAGAGGATAAAAACCCTTTTTATATATTCATTCTATCATATTTTCTCTCTTGGTACACAACAGATTTTTAGCAAAGTAAAGGACCCATGCCTCAGGGACATCTGAACTGCACTTTTTGTTTAGACAGTGGAAATGGGAAATAGCTCCCATAAAAATCTGTATTTATTTCTGATAATGCCTTGAAGAACTAAATGGTTTATTTTCAGATCTGTATCAATGATCAAAATAAAAGCCCTCCCCTCCCCCACCAACACCCCCAAACAAACCAACTTAAAAAAGCTTTCCAAAACAAACCCCAGAAAATTGGTTTTGAAAATTGTCCTTGATTTAGAACAGGTAGCAGCTCCTATTCTTAAGGCAAAGTCTTATCTCTTTTTTTTTTTTGTTAAAATTGAACACATTTGTTCAGTTTATTTAACTAGGGAGAAATTATTAGAAGGCAAACAGAGGATTCATTCAGTTCAGAAGGCTTGTCCATGCCTTACTGAAGTATGAACTTACTAAACTGTATTGAAACATACAATACTATAAAGACCCTTATTGTAAGTTGGACATAAATATTGCCTATAAATACTGGCTCCTGAATAATATACTTTCTTAGAGAGGCTCAAAGACATAGTGTATTTTAAACTGCAGTAATACCAACGTTGCTTGAGAAGCAAACATCTGTTCAGAACATTTCTTTAGTCAGCACTACTTCTTTTACAAGCAGAAGTCTGAAGAAAATGTCAAACTATAGCCATTACATCAGTTAAAGACTTTTCACACCTCTGTGAGGTACAAGTTTATACAAGCTTTGAAAAATCAATAGACTTTAAATGAAAGTCTGACACCATTTTATGTACAGAAGCATTTCCAAAATTCACTCACTGACAGGAAAAAGAAAATAATGTCCTTGGCTAAGAGTGTGTCTTTTAATTGTGTGTGTAAATAAAATATTTCTTCAGCCTCTTCTTGTCTAAGGTTCCATCTCTATTGAGAAAGTATTATCATGGGTAATACTGTCAGAAAGCTGGTGATAGAAGACATCAAATATTTTGATATCAGCAGAGAAAAGTTCTTTTCAAAATATCCCTGGCAAAAAGCTTTATGATGCCTATGGAATTTAATCCTTTAGAGTGAACACATAAGATTGGTCACTGTCTTACTCCTGTTTCTCCAGCAGAACTAAAGGATAGTTTTGGAGGTTCCTGCAACAGAACTTCTGTAAGAAGATCCATATGAGTCATGGCATGAGCTTATGTGCAATAGGAATCAGAGGAATAATAGGGTTCTTATTTTCTTCAGGGACATCCACATTTTTGCTAAAGTAGTGTGCCTTTTCCAGAAATGACAGGTGGATTCATAGGGTTGAGGTTACTATTAAGCAGCCTTAAAAGGTACATGTGTGTATCTATTATATTTACATTGATGATTCCCTCTTTTTTGTCATTCTGAGGAATTACCACCATAATATCTCAACACATATTATGGATGTTTTTTGCTTCTTCACATGACTTAAACATGCTTCCTATACATGTTTTGCTTTATTTGGGTAATTGAATTCAATAAAGTGTTTTTTTTTTAAATCTTCAAATTATTTCTGGTGAAATGTCTCAGCAGAGGTGTGTTTTTCCCTTCCTATTGTGTTCAGAAGCTTTGGCTAGTTCAACTAAGGTTTAAATGAGAAGCTAAACTACCTCTACTTAAATATCTGAGGCATTTGAAATTAATTTAACACTACTTCTTTTCCCCCTCAATCTGATACTCATCTGTGATTTTAAAATTATTATTTTTATTATTATGAAGGTAACAAGGGCTGTCATTCATCCTGTTGAGTATAGTTATTATCTTTTTATGTCATAAAGGAGCTTTCTAAATTTATGTTCTGACATCATATACAGCAAATGCAATTTTAGTCAAAGATTGAATGAACCCTGATATTCACTTGGAATGACCTGAGAGTCATTTCATTTTAGAGTTTGCGCAACCAAAACAGGTTTGTGGGTTTGTGCTAGTCCTCAAAACCAGAGCTAATTCCTTTTTTATACCTGTGCAAAAAAGGAAGCTTGATGAGCTTAAATAAGTGTTTGCTGTTACATGCCAATAGAAGAGTGTCTGGGTGTCCTGGTTCAGCAGGTGGGACCAGTTGTCACTGTGTGTGGGGTGATCAAAGCTGTGTATTCTACCCCCTCTAGTCATTCCCAAGGTTAATGGCCCATTTGCAGCAGCTTCCCAGGGAGTCGTTAGCACCTCCACTCCCAGCCTGAGGGGGCGTAGCTGCTAATGGGCCATCAACACTTCAAAAATACCCCATGACTCACAGAGTTAATCACCCATTGTGTGAGTCCCCGCCCTGGGGGAGGGACTGGGTGCTCCCTGAGGGTACAAAAAGGGGTGGGTAAGAAGACCTCTTGTCAGATCCAGAAGAGCAGCAGGACCTCAACAGGAGGAGACCACCATTCTTGACCAGACTACAGCCATCACGTGCACCAACAGGTTTTTCACTTCCTTTTGCTTTGGACTTGGGGGAACCACATGGGTCTCAGCACAAGGCTAATAAACCCCTCTGGGTTTGTACCACAGAGCACTGGGTTATACTGCTGGGTTTTGGGAGTTGAAAGCAACTCCCTTTGTGTCAGTGCATTTACTGTATTATTATTATTAAATTGTAGCTCTGACTTATAATCTCTCTCGTGTTGAGCTCATTTCTCCTGCTGGTTTACCTCTAAACCAGCACACTGGGAAAGACAATGGTAAGAGTCAACAAAGAGAGTTACTGTTCAGTCAAACTACATGAGACTAAGACAGGTGCAACAGTCATTCTAAGACATCAAATATAGATGACAACTATATTCTGAATAGTCTTTCATTACTTCCTTTGAAGATTTGCTGCAGAGTATATGTGATATAAGGTTATTTGTAATTACTCTTTCTTCTACTTGTAATCTTCAAGTTGTTTTATTAGATCTCAGATTTCAAAAACAGAGCTACATGCTATCCCAAAATTCTTATAACTAAAAATAACATATTTCATTCTTGCAGCTTTTTGCTTTGATTTGTCTTGTTTGTGAGTTCCAGAAGCTTTTTCTGGTATCCAGCTGAAACCAAACATTTCTGGTGGGGTTTTTGTTAACACTTTGATATTTTACAGAAGTAATGACCTTACATGGTTTTTCTAATGTCTTAAGTTTTAAGTGGAAAAGTAAACCAACTTCTCAGCAGTAAAATAAATTCTATACTTTATAGCATACTTTCTGTGTACAGTGTGTTTATGAAATCATAAAGTTCATAGAGAGGGGTCAGATTCAAGGATACAATTCCAGTAGTGGGCACCAATTTTCTCTGCAAAATTTCTTCAAAATTTAGCTAAGTATTGAAGACAGAAATGAGGTATGAGTTAAGGTCTGTTCTGCATTACTGTGATTTCTCTCAATTTTTTTGGTATATGTGTTATTGTGGGAGAATATGCAGAAGATATCCCTTAAATATAGAATTTTATAGGGACTTGATGAAAATAAATAGGATTTTTGTCTATAATTGAAAATATTTGGATCAGTAACATGAGAAGATATTTTTTTACTTTTGATCCATGCACATTAATCAAATGATAATTCTTACCCACATTCTATTTGAAAAGCAACATTAAAACCCACTGCAAGCAGGTTTTTTTTTTAATGATTGTATAGGGATATGATTTCATCAAGGAGAAGTAGAAATAAAAGTTTCTACAGAGGCAAAAAGGATAAACATCTAATTTATTTTCTTAAAAACACATATGCAGAAAACCTTTTTCCAGCTTGCTGAAGAAACGTTAACTTTCACATAAACACAGCTTATTGAATTAAAACATGCATAATTTTCATATTGTTAATGTTGATAATGGCAATTTATTTTAACTAGAGTTGCTAGGAAGTTAATGGCACAAGTGGAATTTCATTTGATCTACAAATTCAAAGCCATTTGTTTAAGGACTACTTGCTTAATTTTATACTTACTAGTTATCAGCTTAGTTTTCAAATGCTGTTTTCAATCAGAGCTAGAAATTCCAATATTACTGTCATAACTGATCATTTCATACTTTGACCCAGAACACAAAGGGCTTGTCTGGTGGAAAACATGAACTAGAGGAAGTCACTGTTCACAACAACTGGGGAGAGAGATGAAAACAAAGAAACAGAAAACCCAACCCAACCCTTGATGTTATGGTGTTCAAATAATGAAATTTTCTTCAAAGAATATACTTTTGGCAAGTTCTGATTTTGCTTTTTATTAAGATCTGAAGTCCTAGTTAGAACACTTGCTGAATCAAGATTAGATCAACTTTCAGACACTTTTTCACTTGTGAATTATTACTTTTATCCAAACAAGTGCTCATATTTTCAGGTATTATTTAATAGCAATGTTTCACAGGTGATATTAATCTCTTACCAAAAAGAGACATCATCAGTTGAAAGGTGTTTTTTTCAGTACAATAAAAGTTATTATTACATAGAAAATATTGTTTTATGTATTTGTGCCTATCAACCAATTTTTTTTCTGTCCTGCAAACATTATTTTCATAGCAGAGCAAATTTCCCATTTTTAGTACTGACAGTGAAATATTTTTCCAGGAAGCAGAATGATTACTTCTTTGATACTAGGGTAACTTTATGTAAAAGAGCAACACTGAGATACTGCAAGTCAGTTCTACAGTTTCTGAAATATTTTCTGTCTCACTTTTCCTATCCTTTATTTCTATTGCATCTCATAAATATTCTTCAAATGACATTAGTACTGTATCTTAATAGCTGAAGAAAAAAAAATTCATAACACTAAATATTTTAATAGATTTTTATACAACAGGTACAGAATATCTTATGTTTTACTTGTTGTTTGATGAAAATACTGCTATAATTCATGCCCCAAATATCCACAGACATATTGCTTATTCAATACTGTAGCATCACAGTAGTGATATGTATTATGAAGACCCTTATTGTAAGTCTATCTAAAATAAGTGTATAAGTATATATTTGCTTAGTTAAATAAAATCCAATGGAGTGCACTTTATAATCTTGCTGTTACTCACATAGAGACAGAATGAAAAACACATCTTTAGAAAATTTGTAGATTCTTAATTCAATTAAACAAAATAAGATATTTCTTGGTTTTTTTCCTCCTCACTGAAGCTCAAGCTCACAAAATAGATATTACTTCTCTGTATGTGAGATCTCACTGACAAGAGGAGCAACAGATCCAGAATAATATTTTATTTTTTATAGTCCTTGATATGATGACTGCATGTGAAGCTTTTATTATTTAAATGGTGCTGTGGCTATTTCATTGGCAATTGATAAATATAAGACAGTAATTAACGGAAAAATTTCATCCTTTAGGTACTCATCCTCAAATGCTGCCAACTGAATTCTTGTTGTGTAGAGTTATAATCAATCATTGATGTGACTTTCCTGTTCATGACGTGCTAAAGCACAAGGTTGATATTCCAGGATGATTACCATCTCCAAGAAAGCTGTTTTGGCATTATGTACAATAATTAACAAAGACCACAGATGTAGACCTACCTATTTTATTGAACTTCATATGACTGTGCAGTACAATTTCTGAAATATATGGCATAAATTCCAGAGTTCAACATGATTATAAATAAAATTATTCATAACTATGCAATATTTACTTATCTTTCATATTTTGGAGTTTCCTGTCATATTTTCATTTTGAATTGATACTCTGAGGAGATATTCCTATGGTTAAAATATGAAAATATTAGGAAAGTCAGCGCACTTAGATGAAGGCAAACCTCATTATAATGAAGATTTCTCCTGACAAAATCTTTGCTTTTAATCAGGATTCTCTCAGGCTTGAATATGGTGCTGCTTGTCCCAGGAAGGAAATGCCTTTAAATTTATTTTAATTCAGGCTGGCCTTTTCTAAGAGCACTCTGAGGTTAACTCAGACCTCAGCCCATTCATTGGAAAGACATTGGATGTTTCTTAAATATCAGACATGCAGTAGGACTGTCTGAAGTGTAAGTGCTCTGTGATGAACTCTTCAATAGCATTGAGGCTTCCCAGCATTGGAAAGAGTTCAAAATTTGTCTTAGATTAAAAC
>VWZD01006783.1:130736-152441 GCA_013396695.1 Sakesphorus luctuosus | reverse complement strand
AAAGGAATGATGTATGAGTTTGTAATTTTTTTTTAAATAGTGCTAACCAATCTTTAAAACAATGGGTGTAGAGCAGAAGGCTGATTTTGATCACTCAAAACCATATGTTTTCCTGTGGAGAAACTAGCCCTTGTTTGTCTGTCTGGTCTTTGGCATAGATTATTTCCTTTTTTTTTTTTTTTTTATTTTTTTTTAATTTTTCTTTTCTGAGCAGAGTGGTGCTGGTTTATATTTACTCTGCACTGATGAGAGTGAGTCTTTGTAATTCAAAGAATAGAAAAATCAGTTGTTTACTCACTTACATTTATGAAGTGTTTTGAATCTGGAATGATTATGCCTTTCAAGTATATAAACAATTTTAGAGGGGGGAAAAAGCAAGAGGATTAATTCAAATGAAGCAGAAATGTAAGGTTCTCATTTGATAGCTTGAATGAGTGCTTTCTTGGTTAAAGAGTCATTTGAAAAAGTGATCAAAATTAAAACTGAGCAGTGTAGGCAGCATTGCAACCTCTACTCCAGCCAAAGAGCATTTTTGAAATGCATTTATGTACCTGATTTTCTGATAAATCTTAATGGCTTCAGTGGAAGGTAAATACAACATGTAGTCAAGAGGGTCATGTGGTTTTACTAAGTGGGAAAGAAGTCCATAAGCTATTTCAAATCCTAGAACAGTATTGAGAAGTTAATAAGAGCTTTGGAAATATATATATATACACACACACACAAAAATGTGTATATGTATGCATATATTTGTACAAATATGCAGAGTACCTTTTTTTAAAAGCAGTTGGATCTAATATTTAGATGTAATAAAAATACACATAAAATGTGCTATCATTGAAATTTGCTCTAGAGTCAAATATTCAGAGCATGATACATGCCATCAGTGTTACGATAATGTGTGAAATGCACCCCTGAAATTCATTACTTACTTGGTAGCTGCCTGGTAGGGACAATGTTATTACAAAGATATTTGCTATAAGTGCTAAATAGCATACCTAGTGAAAAATGGTATGGTAAAATTTAGAAGAATTTCTCTGTTTTATATGGAAATGCTGTGATGAAAAATTTCTCTTGGGACTGGAAGCTTGAGGACAAGTCATGCATAAACTTAAGCAGCTTATGGGTAGGAAAAGGAATTTCTGGGTCTTAGGACTCAGTGCAATAATAATGGCAAATTACAACATTTCCTGACCTGAGTCACTACACCACATAGTGTATGAAAAAGAAGCTCTCCCTATTTCCTCCTCACAAATAAATTGTCTGTTATCTTAGGGAGACAAATATACAGTGACAAGGACAGGAATAATTACTTCAGGGATCTGGGATTTAATTTAGAATTCAGAAATATTTGTTGATAGATGCAAGCAGTGAATCTTTCCTCTTATATCAGTTATTTAGCCGAACACCTTTCTTCTCGTAGTTAATTGTATCTGTTGCATCACTGTATTTGCTTAACCAATGAGTAAAGCTTCACATCTGATTTTAAATTGGTGAGTGAGATGCTGCCTAAGGATTAAATCACTGCTTGGCCAGGTAAAGAATTTAGGGGTTATTTCTTTTAATTAGTCACCTTGGTTGAAGTGTCTGTGGATCAGAGAGGCACAAGTAGTAGATCTGGCTATATACCCACTGGTGAAAGATGTTTTAGGAGCATTTTGATGACATGATTTTTTTCCCTGAAGTATATTATGCTATAAGGTGTATATATAAAGCTTATAGATTACTAAATACAGTATACAATAATACAGCTTTGTATTTTCCCTCTTAGTTATTTCTCATTATTAGCGTGATGATCCATGGAAGAGGAGATGTGAGAAAACCACACTTTGACATTCTATCTTCTGCCCATAAGGGTCAAAACCTTGGGGGGATTACTGTGGGAAGAAGGCACCCCACCTGGGACTACAACAGAGCTCATCTTGAGCCATTCACAGCTGAGTAGTACATGGGTGCAGTTCTGACTTGTGGTCATTATCCAAGATCAAAAAGCCATCCGTAAGAAACAAGGCCAGAAAAAAACATGTTGAGGTTGTATCAGCCAGTTTACCCAGTGGTCACTCTAGCCTCTTTCTGATTAATTTTTACTCCTCTTTTGATTCAAAACCCTTTTTTGTTTGGTAAGGAAAGGAGGGAACAGTCACACCCTAGCTTAGTTGGATTCATAATAATTTCTGAAAGCTGCAATATATTTATTAAGACTATACTAAATTATTACAGTGAAGTAAGAAATATTTGAAAATGGAAAAAAAAGACATTATATATTTAAGTGTATTAAGAGATAGGAAATTATTATTGAATTTTGAATATTTTAGGAAAATTTTAGAGATGTGTCCCTAAGAAAAACAAATTCAGGCAGGTGATGTCGTTTGTGTGGGTTACTGTTGTTATGGTCAGGAAACTGTTAAAACGTGAAAAGATTTTTAAGCCAGTTTTTCAACATTGTCTATTTTATTGTGTGTTAAATGGAACTAGGTTGTTTTTTAGGCTTTGTCCCAGGTAAGATGATAACACTTGCGATTAGAGATAGGCAGGAGCCAAAATGAAGGCTAAAATTACAGAGAAGTCAGGAAGTGGCTTAATGCATTACTCAAGGGGAATGACCGACATCATCATTGCTAACTTGTGAAGATATTTTTGCCAGCTACTTAAAATATTAACATCTCCTGGATAAGGTGGTTCCTATGTGATATGAATCTCCGGCTACCCTTCATGAAGTGTCAGTGTCTGAAGAGGTGCCAGGTAAATGAAGAATGCCAAGGGCCATCTCTCAAAGCAAATTCAAATGTAGGATTCCCTTCTTACATTAGGCTTCAGAAGGAGTCACTGAAGACAGTATCTAGAAGAGGGGACTTTTATTATAATTTTTTTATTAAGAAATCTCATGGGAGCTGTTTATTTGCTTCCCCTCTGAGCCACCCAGCTGTTCCTTCTATTTGTGGTCTTAGAGCTAATTACATAATGTCCCTAATTTATACTCACTGGTAAATCAGATCAGAGCATTACCTGGAGGGCAAGCTCTAATTAGAGGAATTTCAGAACAAATTGTCTAAAGAGCTTGTTTAGTGTGATTAAATGCAAGTGATGGGTCTCTCTCCCCCCACTCTCTTTTTAAAAACATGAATATTTACCTTGCACAAAAACCTTGCAGGTTAAAAGAAGAATCCCGGCAATGACAATTTTAATTAAAGGGATCTAAAGCGATCTAAAACAAATCCAAGAGAGCAGACTGAATATATGCAAATGAATGCTGTATTCTCTTACTAGTTTTAATAACTTAGAAATAATGAAGTGGACAGTATGTGGCTTATGTCATGGATGAATGGAAGAGAGATGCTCGTGAATCTCCAGTTCATATTGTGTCTGCAGCATGTTACCTAGGAACACACACAAAAAAACCCCAAAACAAAAAAAAAGGTATGCTGCCATTTGTCTTATATAGCCTTGGAAAACATGTGGTTTTATCTTTAAAAGGCACATATTGGCTGAGATATGTTATAAAGGACTAAGTAGAAATGACCCTCTGTACTTGGTCTGGGGAAGAATGAAAAGCTGCTCAGTTTATACCACCAGGAGTTAAATAACCTGGAAGTGGGAGAATCCCCATCTTATGCAAACTGTCTCAAATAGCTGCCTGGTGTTCATGATGAGAACAGTGGGTAGCCAAGAAAAGTGTGAAATGAAACAGAAGTGATGTGACTGTTCTGTTTGGCTGGTAGTGCAAATTCTGGTTGGGCTATTGGAATCAGATTCATCCACCAAGATGTGCCAACAGAGGAAAATAAGTGAATGGAGACTCAAGAAATTATTATTGACATTTTAATACTCTATCTTGTATTGTGCTTGTGGAAATTTAGATTATTAATTTTACAAGAGAATGTAGAGGGTCATATATCACTGTGCTCTGCCCTATTCCTAATACTTTTGAATTCTTGCTGTACTGCGTGAATTTGAGGTTGTCTGACATTTTGTAATTAAGTTTCTTGTCCTGGGTAGACCTTGAATAGGCTGACTCCATTATCTCACAGTCACTAATGTAATGTCAACCTGATTCTTGAAGAAACATCCCACTTGTGTGCAAGGACATCATGTAAATTTTTTTTCCCTGAAAAAGTTACCTGAACTCCTTTTTTAAACAACATTTTTACATGAAAATAACAAGTACTACAAAGGCTATTTTAACATGTACCCACTTCTTGCACACATTAGGATAATGTAGTAATTATCAGCTGAAATCATAGCTCCTCTTCCCTGCCTGTTGATTAGAGACAAAAGGAAACAAATTATGTAAGCAGCATATGAAGCTTGCTGAATGGGTCTTGAGACACACAGATTTGCTCTCAAACTGATCTTTACAGCATTTAGAAATAAGTACCTTTCTAGTTTCCCTAAATAAACAACTCTTGAGAAGATATTAACCAGCTGAAAGTGGCATTCCTAAGGGAAAATCCTCTATTACAGAGCAGAAACTGCTAGAAGTAGGTGATTGCCAAGATTTCTGTAATAAAAGCAGTAGTTCGTAACACAGGCAAAGTGAAATGGAGGAGAACAAAAGCCTAGAAGTTGGTATATGGTGCCAATGTCCCAGAAGGCTTAAATAATTCTCAGAAGGATGAAGTACTTTAAACTTGTTGTTACTTTTTTGTGTTTGTTTTTTTTTTTTGTTTTATTGAGGAGGAAAACATTGTTTGTGCTTTTCCTTTTATACAATAGGTTAATTTCTCCAGATCTTTGTCTGAAGCATTGGTAGACATATCCTGACACATTATTTTTACTGAAGTTTGCTTCCAAGAACTCCTATCTATGGACCATAGGCACTAAGAAATGCCACAAAAATTGTCATAAAATTTGAAAGAGATAAAATGTAATCATCTGCTGTTATCTTTAATAATAAGTATCCTTGAAACCCTGTATCCAGCTCTGTTTAGCTGTTTAGACTGGAAATATGCAGTTTCTTCCAGTTTTAGGATGCATATATCCATGATGTGCATGGAGGAACCATATAGATGTTGTCTTAGGTGTGTACTGTACAACAAGAAATACTTGCTTGTTATACCCGCTCCCCCACCCCTTCATAGTATGCTACCTTTATGACCAGCCAGCTTTATAGTTTCTAAAAATGGTTTATTCTAGTGTCTGAGAAGCTATGACCTACCATGACACAGGAAGCTGATTATATCATGACGGAATATGGAGTTAGTGAAAGATAAATTGAAGAAATCTCCCCTGAAATGTTATACTTTTTAAAATTGTTTTGCAGTTCAGTAAAGGAGTGGCCAGCATATGATAAACATCACTTGCTATCAGAGCATCATGTTGCTACTAGTGAGCCTTTCCTGCCATGTCTGAAACACCCACTTAGAAAAATAATTTGTAATTTGGAGAGCTATGAAAATAAAATAATTTTCTGTGTTGAAAGACTCATTCAACTTGCCTCAATTATGTTGCTACTGGAAGCAATGGGGAGAAAAGTGGTGCTAAAATGTCACATTGAGGAATACCACCAGTGTGGGAGTGGGGAAAGAGTTGGCAGCTGCCTGTGGGAAAAGTTTCATCTATGTTAATTATATCTTTAAGGAGCAGTGGTGATACTTCCAGCAGCAATCTGTCAGGGAAAAATGAGACAGTGCTTTTCCCCAGAGGCAATGTGACTTGAAGACACAACCTGATCTCTTGCAGCATGACCCATGGCTTGAAGGATGGGGGAAACTCAGCCATGTCCTGTACAGTACAGGTGTGCCCACTTTTGTACATAATAGGTAAAAGCTTATACACCACTAAGTATGTCTTCTACAAGTGTTTTAGAGGTGGCTTCATGATTGGACTTGTGAGGTGCATCATAGAGAGGTCCTGTGTGATTTGATACAGGTATATGCATTCTACATGTGTGTTCACTGTTCACCCATTCAAGGCCAGAAGAATGGAGGGTTGCAGTTCATCCAGATTCAAAAATTTCACAGATAATTAACATGGAGGAAGCAGAGGGTTTGCTGAAGAGAGACCACTGCTATTTTAAACTGAACACGACAAGCTGCCAAGAACATCTAATATGAATGCCTTATCCTTACTTTCTGTGAGTAGTCACATAGTTATCTATATGGATACACAAGTGTGTTCCCCTTGGCTTGAGGATAAGAAGAGCTAAAGATCCTACCATGTGGTCAGCTTTAAATTTAGAGATAATAAAAGAGACTGGGAGAGCTTGGATGCTTTCTGAAGACTGCAGATTTGTATTTCGTACTCCTGGTGTGATCTTGAATAAATCCTTTAATCTGCCCATGCCTAAATTTTCCTTTCCCAAAGATGATAATAATGCCTGTCTCTTCAACATTTATTTCTCTAATCTGTGTAAGCTTCTGGTAATGAGACTGTCTATTTATTGGTACTTGTAAAGTATTTAATGCTCTGAGGCCCAAATCTTGGTTCATGCTCTAGGCAGTACTCTAATATAGCTAATAATAATATTTATATACTTTTGAGGAGTGTAAATAAAGAGACTGCTTGGAGTGAAGTAGATGATAGAATTATAGTGAATGAAGATTTAAGACTGACACCACAGAGAAGAATTTTACAGGCATTTTAAAGGGATATTTCAAGGCAATGTTTTCAAAAATATAAATAGCTGCTATGTTGTATACTTTAACTTCCATTATGTGGTGATCAGCTATTATTAGATATTTTTGTCTTTGAAAAATATATAACTAAATAGGCATTACTGCTCAGTGGAATAATACAAAACATGAATTTCTAAAACACATTCAAGATCTTTGATTCATAATAACTCATAGTAATTATTCCTGAAGTTCATAGTTGGAATAAATGCCAACAACTGACAAATAAATGATAGGTTGAAAAGAGAGGTCTCGAACATGAGTCAAAATCAGGTCAAACCTGCTTTTTATTTATTTATTTATTTATTTTAGACTGCTTCATCAATTAACTAATTCAACACATTAAATACACAAAGCCAATAGCTAAAGTTTGACTTCACACACCAGAGATTCTGAGGAAGGGAGAGTGGCAGGAAGAAATTTTTGATTCACATTCTTTCTGCTAACTGCTCTGTTAGGACAAGTGAAGTTTAAATTACTTGATTGAAAATTTATTTTATTTGCTCACCCTTGAAGTTAAAACTGTCCTCTTCCTTGACTCTCTGTACCTATGAAAGGGGCAGAGTTGATAGCCCATAAAATAGACTAACTTTTTACTGGCATCCTATCAATATTTTGTCTTCGGAAAAGATCAGAGAAACTAGAATTATGTGGGTTTATTTCTCCTTGGAAAAATATGTTAAAGAAAACCCTAAGTCTGAAAGGAAGTAAGAGAATTTGTTTGGTTGTGGGTTGTTTTAGCCATTCAATTTAAAATAATAATAAAAAAATAGTATATTTTCAAAGGGAAAATCCTGCCAATGCTTTTATTTATCAAACTTTGAAAAACAGCCGAGAAGTTTGTCTGCAGAATCTGCAGAACATCAGATAGAGACCCCAATATTTAAAGGACCATCAAATCATCAGGTTTGTTGCAAATATTTGTAACTAAATTACATACTGTATTGAATAGACAATTAGTATTCTTTTACTCCATAGCATATGTAACATACAATTTAATCCATGTTTTCACTTTGCCTTAACTTTGGCTGAATGTTCTAATGAATGTCTGTATGAATGGGTTGGATCTTCACTGCTGATGATTGTTCAAAGCTTTGAACCTATTGTTGCAAATAATATACCATTCTCTTTTAGTTTGTCTATGAATCCCTTTAGAGTTTTTAAATGGGTATAGGAAAGACAGTGTCTTATAGAGTGAAAAATCTGGCAAATTTGAGGCCAGATAACAACTCATAAGTTAAATCCCTGGCAGTATTCTGAAAAAGAATCTTGAGGGAGTATCAGTTTTCCAAATAGCCATTTCAGTAGGTCTTTAAAGTGCCTGTTGAAAAAAAAAATAAAATCTGGTTATCTTTAAAGTAACTGTCTGCTTACATTTATCTGTCAAACAATAAACACAGACATTGATATTTCTGTTTTAGCAAATAAAACTACTGTTATTGTGCAGACATCTTTTTTATGCATTTAATAAAGAATCCTTACATGTTACTAGGTTGTAAGAAAGTTATTTGGTGATTTTCCCATCTGCTTTAAGAGAGGTGGTATATTGAAAATCCTAGTCAAATTTCTATCATGGAATGCTGAACTACAGAATAATTTAGGCTTGTAGGGCCCTCCAGAGATCTCTAGTCCAAACCCTGTTGAGGGGAGTGACGGTAACTTCAAAGTTATATCAGACTGTTCTGGGTCTTACTGAGTTTTGAATATATTCAAGGTTGGAGTAACTACATTTCTGGGCATGATTATTGTTATTTTTTTTCCCCTCTTGTACCTAATCAGAATTTTCCTTGTTCAATACATAACTTGAAGACAGAAAAGTCTGCCTCAGCCACCCCTACAATCCTCCTCTAGGTAGTTGAAGACTCCAGTGAGACCTCTCTTAATCAAGCAAGCTTCACTCCTTCACACTTTCCTTGTGGATCATAAATCCATATCCAGTTGGTCAATATGTATTATATACTGGGGGACCCAAAACCAAACAGAAAAAAAAATTGTCCTTAGAAGTGCCTCAGAGAGAGGAATGCTCCATTTATTCTTCTAGGAATGCACTGCTTTATGTAGGGCACTGCTGAGTGTTCTTACTTGTCCTTTCCTCTTTGTGGCACCAGATCCACCTGTATTCAGCCATGACCTAACTAGAAGTCTCTAAACAACATCTACCCTGCTTCATCTTTTGCCAGCTGCCTCTGCAAGTTCTCCAAATGGTCTTTTGTAAATAAAAGGGATTTACAGTCTTCCAGCTTTTACCATGTCTGAGACTTCAGAAGATTTCTCGCAGCCTGGGTTACAACAGTACAAGGGGTGATCGCTGTAGCCTGTGCCTGAAATCGTGCTCCTTGGCACATCTCTGTCACTCTCCTTAGGAATTCATCCTCCATCCAGCACCACTGGACTCAGTGGGCAACCTCAGCCTATCCTCTCTATTGTTCTCCCTGTGGTTGTGGAGATATAGGCAAACGAAATCTATCCTGCATTTTTCCTGCACTCCACGACTGAATAATGAAAGAGGTAACAGGAAGTAATAAAGTTGGAGGTAAAAAAATGGAATTATCTAATTGACAGGAAAATTTATTCTGTGCCTGAATTGTGTCTCACATTGAAGGAACAACAAACTGACTTTTGTGGAGTAGGAGTTAACCACTTCTCTGGTGAGCACCTGTGACCTGAAATAGCCAGTAGCCTCTGACCTATGAAATAGTAGTTTATCTTCATTCAAAGTGTTATGAAATTAATGTAGTAAAAACAAATCAGATTTTTTCTCCCCCGGGGAAATATGCCTGTTGGTAACTGGATAGCAAATATAATACAGACAAACCTTATTCCACTAAATATAAGCCGTAAATTTATTAGGTTGGCTATTGACTATAACTCTAATAACAATTAATTATTGAAGACATTTTCATTTCACTATCATTGAGTTTTCATAGTTCTTAAGTACTCCTTTTAATTGTTCTGCAATATAATTAATCAGATTAAGTTGCTCTGTGATCAATAATGATGATACTGTGCTACACAAGGGTCAAGAAAAGTTCATGAAATAGGGAGCACTAAATGATTGGGAATACATTTGGAAGAGACAAGAAAGATATTTTACAAAGCACAGGAGTGGCCAGTTGAGTTCTTTTCTTAATAACATTCTCTTAAAGAACACAAAGGATATGTGGGAATATCATTTTTTAAAACTGAAAGACAAAATGACATTAATCACATTCTATCTGTTAACTTCTTTGTCATAGGAAAATCTGTAGAAATGTGCCTCAGTAGGATTCAGATAAAGATTAGATTCGCATTATCAAGAATGTAAAAGAAGGTAGGAATAACATCTGAATTTTTTTCTAGCTCAGGAGGTGGCTACAAAGGCTATTTATTAATTGCTCTGCGGATTAGCCAAACAGAACAATGATAAGAAAAGAAACCACAGCTACTGTGATGGGTTTCATAAACTCTGGTCTTTCTTTTCTACCTTTCTTTTAAGATCACCTCTGCTTGAGCAAAAGGTGATGCACTTATCTTTTCAAGTAACAGCAAAACTTGTGAGGCTTTTTTGCTGCTAACCTACACAAAGACAGACTAAGATGTCTGGTAAGAGACAGATAAGAGATCACCTTGTGAGTTTATATGGAGGTATACATATATCAGCTGCTTGTTCCCCTTTTAGTCATATCAGTCATCTGTGGAAACTTTAGTTAGGTTAAAAGCCAAAATTTCCTTTCTGTGGAAAACAGGCCGGGAACAGAAGTGATCTCAGAGCTGATCTCATCCCAGAATCAGGCTGGGGCATGATTTAGGAATGAATGCAAACCCTGGAGCTCAAAAACACTCCTGGGTCCTCTAGACAAACACAGCCTTACCTAAAGCTGTATAAAGTAACTGATGTTCTTTGTTCATCTGATATTAAAGACCTGTGCTTTTAAAGTTTTAATTTGAGGCTATCAAAACTCCAAAAGTGCCTTGATCTGTTTTACAATTTTTTTTTTTCATGATGTGATTGGGCTTGCTAGAACCTTGTCTTGCACACCACTCTGTTCATGAAGACCAAGTTACAGCTAATCTTCAAAGAATTTAAAAATCACACTTTTTATACCAATATCTGCACCAAATCCGAATGTATTAATAAATCACAGTAATAGTCCAGATTGTTGTAATAAAATCCTTAAAAAAGAACCAGAAAAACAAACAAAGCAGAAGACCTACAGACTTTAATATCAAGACAATATATATGTCTTGCAGAGATATAATACTAAAAGCAAAAATGTTACATTATTGAAATAAATGGTAGCAGATAGAGCATGCTCAATTTAGTAGAAACTAGATGTACCAAATCCCTGAGTATCCATCCCCTTGTCACTTTTTCCTCTTGGTGCGCTGCAGTCTGTGAGACAAACCAGTGTTTAAATTACAATGGCATCACAACCAGATGATATTTTCTAGGAGTCTTTGGTACATTGAGTCCTGTCTCAAGAAGCAAAATTTCAGTTAATCTCTGTCTAGGCCATTCTAGTATTGAAACTTGGCAAGCGTGTGTGTGTGTGTTTTAAGCAATATTACAACAAATTTAAAATTTTTAATGTATGATTTTGATACAGCCACTTTGTTAGAAATCTTGTTCTGAAACCAGTGGACCCTTGAGGGATGTTAATTAAGAGAAAAGAATTCAATTATAAGGAAGGAGGATTTCATTATGTAAAATACTTGTTCTGACTGGCCAGTCCAAGAAATTTGGATCTGACCAGAGAAATTTAATTTTTATTACTATTGTGGTCTTTGAAGTTTTCTATGTATTTCACTATGTAGGTCAGATTTTGCTAACAATCTTCTCTGACAATTTAAGTGCCAACAACAGAGCAAAGAAAACAGAACAAAATGGTGTTAATTTCTTAAGGTTAATGGTGTGCTTAAGAGTAGCAATCAGGTTGGTCTGTACAGAATATATGGATTCTTTTAAAAAGAAAGGTTATTAGAACAGTTTTAACTTTTGCTATCTTCATGGAAAAAAGTTCCCTCATTAATGCTGTTTTGAGCTTCAAGCTGGACTGCACTTGAAAGAGTCAGAGCAAAATACTGCAAGGTTTCATCTGAACCTTCACTGGCATACAAAACTTGGATGAGGTTTTGATACTGCTGGAGCACATTGAGGAAATAGATCTAAGATTCAGATTTGTGAGAAAACTCTCTTGTGTTATTTTCCAAGGATTTTCTTTCTTAATCTTTCATTGACTTTATACAACCTCGAACAACATTTCAAATTTTTTTACGCTTAATTTTGCCTAAATATAGGAAGAATGTACTACATTAATAGGGATGCTATGGCTTTAACAAATTGTTTTGTTTTTATTTTTATTTATTTATTTTTTTTAAATATAGCAGTAAATGAGCATTACAACCTACAGGTATAACAATTTCACAGTGAGAAATAGAGGTAGAGCAGTATCACTTCAGATATTTTTTCCCATTTGAAACTCAGGTTACACGAATCAATCTTATGCCCCCTTTATATTTTCTAAGTGCTCATTTTCTGAAGTAATACGAGTGAATAGGTTTAGCTGGCTAGACTATTTGAGAAACCTGCATTTAACATTTATGCAAAATGAGCACTCACTCCTGGCAGTGTTACCACAGACAGCTGATCAGAGATTGAAAGCAATTTTGTGCAAATTAATCGACCAATCTCATGTAACAGTTTAAATAGTAAATATAACATGTGACAGACTTTGACATGTTTGAATAGTCCTTTTGTTCACTAAACTTAGGCTCCCCCAGAAAGCTGCTATTCAGGGTGAGCAGGAGTACTGACTGATGGCTAATCTGCATTTTCTACAGACAAGAGGTTTTCATGACCAAGATATAAAAACTAAGGAACAATAATTAATTGGATAATTTAAAATAGATATCTAATAAAAATATTAGTAATGGTCAGAAGTCTCTCATGAGTAGAAAAATTAGATCATTGCAGAATGACTCAGTGTGAATTATTCATGCAGCTGTAGAAATGATTCAGACTGACAGATTGATGGGTAGAACATGCCCATAAAAACAGGATATTCCCCACTCTGTTGTCCTTTGTGTGTTACACATTCTACAGCTTTAACTGATATTCTACAAGTACATGCAAAGCAAAGAACACTAGTCAGCAGAATTATCTCTGATTTTCCTATAAGCACAAAATTAAAGGATAGGACCCAACAGGACCAATTGGCTGAAGAAAGAAATGGAAATTACATTCTCAGTTAACTGTGGAGTTATCAACTGAAGTGCATAGGAAAAGAGTCATTGTTTTTTTTGTTATTATTATTTTTAAATGTGATCCAAAACAATCTTCCAGTGGTTAAATTACTGTGAAACTTCACTGACTGGGACACAATAGTTTTCTGAAATAATATATTTTGGAACTAACATCTCCCTGCTTCTTTATGTAATAATAATAGTAGTCATAATAATAATAATTTAGCAGGTTTAGATATATTTTTTCTTATCGAAGTTATAATAATAATGAACTTGATCAAGTTTAACCTGACGAATTTATGAATAGCCCCTTTTAATTTTTAGCATGAAAAACTTGAAAACTTTATCAAAGATAGGTTTTGTACTGGCAATTTAACAGCTTAGTGACTGTAAATATTTTACAATAGTTGGAACATAGTCTTCAAAGAGAGAGAATAAGTCTGTCATCTTACTTGAATATGGAGCTGCTCCTTTTAAATACCACAGCTGGTACCCTTTGATTAAGTAATGCCTATCAAGTGGATTACTGTAAATGGAAATTTTATAGTGCTTGTATTCAGACAGGAGAAGCCAGGTTTATAGACAAATGTGCACTGTGTTTCAGCTGCACAGTGCAATGAATGTTTTAACCAAGGAAGTAGCATTAAACGCTTGACCTTTTGGATTTTATTTGTATTCTTCTGCAGCCATCCAGAAAGATTTGATACTAAACATGAAATCAGAAGATATTTTGTCTTTGTTTTTTATGTGCTGTGCTGTGGTAGGTATCTTCTAGGAAAAAAAAAAATAAAAACATCTGGTCTTATTCCTCAGAAAACTGCCAGGATAAGTTCTGCACCCTGCTTTAGCCTTTGGGGTGGACTATTAACTCAGATAACTATAATCTCACTTACCTAGAGCTCCTAAAGGTGTTACTTCTTTCACTGAGAGAAATGGTGAAATGAGTCCTACCTTAAAGATCTTGTAGTCTTTTACCACCAATCTAAGAATCCTTGGGTGCTGGAATACTGCAATGTGAGTAGATAAGCATATCCATGGACCTCAAACTCTACTTTTCTCTGAGAAATGTAGATGGCAGGCAATACTTATCTACAATTTGGGTGCTCAGCACCAGTAGCGATTTACAAATTGTGTATAATTGTTAAGGAATCTTGAACTGCATAGGTATTTTGTTCATAAAGTTAGCATCACTGTACAGCCTGAAGGAAGTTCATCCAAAACCACTGTCCATAAGACTTGGAGGAGGCAGCCAAGATCTTTTTGATAATACATTTATGATTAGAGAAATTATATGAGAAGTACTAAACTGTGGTTCCCTTCTCACACTTGAAAAGCTCAAACCCATGTTTTCCACTTCAGTCACTGCATTTTCACGTGGAGTGGTTTTCAAAAGAGTTTTCTGAACACAGTTCCCTATTTTCTTGTCAAGTTACCTCACTGTATGGCAAGGAATGCAGCAGTCATAGGACCAAGAGAAAAAAAAGAAAAAAAAGAAAAAAAAAGAGCATAAAAAGAAGGAAAAAAATTATCTTGACTTTACATTAGAATAAAAATAGATTGCTTCTTCATTTTTCAGTACAGTAACATCCATAAACATCACTGGGCATACAAATAAGAATCCAGAGTCAACTGCTCCATGTTCTCTTTCAAGAATCTCATTTGCAGTTCCTGGAAAATTCAATAGTATGTGAGGTAAAAAATTCGAAATCTTTTGGAAAATGAAAACTTAGTCCTGAGAAAAAAAGGAATTCACTTCCTTTTCATTGCCTAGGAAAGCAGTACACACACTGAATAATGTAACAGGCAGAGTGGGTGGGTGTGCATGTGGAGGCAGAACATTCCAGTGCCACTGTTGCTTCACAATGAAAATTCATTCCCAGACATGTCTTTTCCACACAATCATTTTAACACATTCTTCCTAACCTGAACATGTTGAGCACAAAGGAACTTCATGCATCATGCTGTTTATCCTTGACCTTTCCTATTGGGTTCAGGGAGGTACATGTCGTCTACTTTATCTTGGAAAAATCTAATTAAAAGAGAAGGGAGAGATTTAAATGTGTGAAATTTTAATAGACTTTCCCACTGTAGCAATTGTACACTATGTCATCTTGGATAAATTTTGACTGAATTAGCTTTTGCAGAATGCCCACCAGACCTGCTTTCACAGGCTGTTTTGCCATCTGCACTATTAAAACATCCCCATTAAGTGTGCCTAGGGTCTAATCTTTTGCAACTGATTACAAATTGTCCATAATTCACAGCCTGAAATAGAATCAGAGGAATTAATGTTTTAAAATTAAACTTGCAAATTCATTATGCCAGAAACAAAAGGATATATCTAGTTATAATAATTTTAACCTGGAGAGGATGTAGATTAGATTGGTCACAGAAGGTGTTAATAAATATCAGATATTAATAAAGTACAATTTTTTGACTCATAGGTGTTCAGGAAAGTTTTAGTATGACTCTATTGCTAGTCTGACAGAAGCTCTTGTATTTCTCTTGAAGTCTGGTTGGAAAAATACCACCGCATGTGAGTCACTCTCACTGTAGGTAAATGATACATACCCTAGACTAAATAAAAATTGCCAAAAATTCTGCTATGTAAACAAAATATCTGTTCTTCTAGATATCCAGAATGGAGAAGTGTCTTTTCTTTTCCTTTATCCCCCTTAAGAGTGGTCTTGTTATAAAATATTCTCCATAATTTTTGTCTTTGTAGAAGGGAAAAAAGGTAAGGGAGAGTCTAGAAGGTAATATCTGAAAACTGGACTTATAGGTTCAAAACTTGCTTTGTGACTATCACCTTCTTCCTGTTCAGACAAATCATGTGTATTCTGTCCTGCACTTCAGTTTCCTCCTCAGTTGTTCTTACCCATCTCATGGAAGATATAATTCCTGTGTTGAGATGGAGGGTGGTAAATATTCATCTAGCTCTGAGGCAGCTGGAAGTCAGTAATGTCAATGTGGTTCTAGAATGCAGGTCTACTGTTCTACCACTAATGATGGATTTCTGGTTTGAGAGCCTCTTTTGCAACAATACCACTTGAGGATTCTGTCTAGAATGTGTATTCCTAAAATAAGACTTTTTGGTCTTTTTACATACTTATTCGGAAATAAGTCCGAGCAATGCAGAAGGCAAAGATGTAGGGAATACTTAAGGCATTTTAAAACGTCAGAGATGTATAAAACCAAAAAGGATGTTGCTGAGTCTTGGTTGCATTGGTATTTCCATGATTTCCACAATTTTTTTGAAAAATCTGAGCCTTGAAACCCCATGAATATCCTCTACTTTGAACTCAGAGTCCTGTAGAATTTGAGGTTTCCTCTGAGAGGCAATTTACATTCTGCGAGTGTGCTAAGCCACAGCAGCTGGGAGCCCTAGCCACTCCAAAAGAAAATGGGCATATGTTGTCATGGTTTGACAACAGGTTTTCGGAACTATAATGCTTCACTGGAATTCAGACTTTCAATAAAATGCCTACAAATTATGATTTTGGAGGCAGAAAATGTTTTGAAAATTACTGATTCCATTTCCAGCATGCTGAAGGGAACGGTATTTTCTGATGACAGCCCTAGTATCTACCCTGTGGAGCTGTATGATGTCTGAAGTTGTTTTCTGCCTTTTAACCTTCTCTGTGTCCATCTTTGTACCTGAAAATGTATCAAAAGCTCAATATCTGAACATTTGTTTCCTCGGGAAAATAAATATAGGAAAAACATTCTATTAAGATAAGTAGTCTAATACTAAAGCTATTCTTGAAAGTGCAAAGAGAAAGCAGATCCCTCTCAACACTGAAATAGCATCCTTGCATTAGAGTTGAGAAGTTTGACTGCACTACCAGGGTTAGAGTCTTGACTCTTGGTTCAGAACTCTAGACTACATTTTCTTTCACAACCGCTGACCTAAGAGCAGCAATGAAGAACAATTTCAAGGTAGATAAGCATGCCCTCAACCCTCAGATGGCTGTCACCAGCCTATCACAGATGAATAGTGCATTGATCAGCATGTGTCTTCTTACCTTTTGTATACAAAGACATTGGGATGGCATATTTCCTTTTGCACTTTACACATCACCTCTATCAAGAAGAAATGTGGGCGAGGCCGCTTGAAGGCCAAAAAAGCTCTTTCAGCAATAGAAGTATGACTCAAGAAGGAAATGACACAGGGAGAATTAAATGTTTATCTCTTCAAAAGGATACAGACAGCTTGCTACTCATTTAGAAGCACTAGGTGTGGCAGTTCCTTGTTCTCTCTGATCCTATATCCAGTCTAAACAGCAGTTCACAACAATGGTGCCAAATCATGTTGTGAATTTAAAAAGTCAAAATGAACATCTGCATCACATAGCTGCCTTTCCTTCAACAAGATCTAAATACAGGGAGGGAGCTTGCTCAATATTAAACTTGAAATTACTGGACTGTGACATGTTTGTAATGTCTTAAACGAGTAGAGAAAGAATTCAGCTCAGGCTAGCACAAGACAGAGCTTTTTTTTCAGAAACGTTTATTAGGTCTGATTTATTCACATCACATTATTGTGCACAAGTCAGAAAGGTCCCATGTACTCCAAACCAGACCCACAGAACGCAAGAAAAGGGGGATTCTGGAGTTTGGGATAAGGTCAGACTGTGTACAATACTCAGGATAACTATTCTTTTAGAGTTTCTAATATCAGTCCTTTCTGAGCCTCTCAGGGAATGGTTTGCTTGTACTAGAGTTGATATTTAGACTGTCAAGAGAGGAAAATTGAAAGGAATCAGAAGAAACCAAGAAAGTGGATGCCAGAACACGCTGACTCATACTTTCAAAATTCCATGGTGATCCTGGTAAATCTATCACCACCAGCAGCAGGTATTTTCCATTGGTTCTCTGAAAAAACAGAGAAATAAAGTCCTCTTTTTAGCTATTGCCTGGACATGCCTCAGAGCTGGGCTGGGCCTTTTTCAGCGTTGATGAAAGCATTCTAATCCTCGCTTACACCTGCTCCAGCACATCACATTTGGCAGCTCAGCAAGACTCTATCTTTAGCCTCTCAGCAGTGGGACATTTTAGACAGAAGAGGATTAAGCAGGCCCACACAGATTTAAGTGCGGCCTGCAACTAGTCTCAAATGTATTATCTGCATAAGCTGTCCTTATTGGCAAGAATGTAAAACATAGTTGTTGCATTGCACTATTTTCAATTAATTGGTTGCTGTTAAGGCATGAAGGAATAGTTTTTCTGGCTAAATAGTAATGACATTCATTGCAATAAAATTTCATTACACCGTGTCTGCATAATTTAAAATTTTTTTGAACAAGGAGAACTGAGCCTTATAAAGAAACATCAAGGAAAAAATTACTGAAGAAAATGTGTCACACCAAACATTACTATTATAATGTCAAAGAGATGTAAGTCTGACAAATCTGTTTGGCTAAATCAAAGTGTGGGCATGGGGAACTTTAAATACTGATGTGGGCGTTGCCTATGTTTCAAATTTTAGAGTATCAAAACATTTGTCCCTAAAATCATAGTGTTTTACTTTATTGCATGTTGTTGTGCATTTTTTTCATTATAGAGACATGAATCACAACAGGAACACGATTTTGTTGCATTTTTCTTTTTTCTGCGAAGACCCAAAGTGGTGTTGGTATTTAGAAATTATTTACATGGATCCTGAAAAGCAGGTGGTTTAAATTGGAAAGACTTATTACTGTAACTAATCATATGCAAGCATCTTTGCTTTTTTTAAAGATGTAGTTCCTCATATGATACTCTCCTCTTCAGAAATGTTATTTGGGAACTGATATGTGTCCTCGCTCTGAACTTGGGTTTGGCAGAGTACTTCCCTCTATCTGGGATCTCTGCCAGAAAAACATGAAGACATGGGGTGGGACAAGGGAAAGAATAGGCTAGCATGAGGGAGAGGTTAGCAGCCTGTGGCCAAGGGTTACAGAAACTCAAAATAAGAAATCTTCACTGAAAATGCAGTTTAGAAAAATGAAAAAGATGTAGGGAACAATTCTTCCAACCCATTAGAGTGTTCAGATGGAGGTGTGCTCCTAATTTCTGCACACAGAAGAACTCCACTGATGGTAACTCGAGTCTTACATATTTATAGTGGTAGAAATTATAGTCTAATTTGGACCCATTATTTCTTTTTTCTTCAGATTTGCAGGATGAAAATCATTATTTTTGACGTTTTTACTGCATTTTCTTCAGTCAAGCTAGAGGTTATTCTTTTTGTTCCTTTGTAAAGTTTAAACAAAATCTGCGTAAACTAGACTGATTTTAAAAAAAGTACTCTGTAAGGAGGAGGTAGCTTTTCCTTTTCTGAAGAAAGATGGGTTTGAAATAATATATGAACATCTATTTTAAAATCATAATTGGTTGATATGAAGTACAGTGATAACTGTGTTTCTTTAGGCTGTTATGACAAAGTCAATTACCTTTAATGATTACAAAAGACTTAGAAATGAAGAAAATACTCAAAAATATTGTATAATTTTTGTCCCCTTAAATAACTAACCCTTTGAGCAATAGGACTTCAACTTGTTTAACTTGCATTTGCTTCTTTTATGTTGGTAAATAAAAAATTCTTTTACCTGCTACTTACATTCACAATAGAAAATAGTCTATTTAAAAAAAAATATCTTGTAACAGAGGTAGATGAGTTAAATTGTGAAGCCTGAGTTACCCAGGAAGACAGATTTAATTGCCTAAAATGTCTTCCTGCTTGTAGATGTAGAAATTTTAAGATCGTTGATTCACTGTCCCAAATTCTGTCAAAGTAATCTTGACTTTTAAGAATCAGGGCTCAAAGCTGCACTCAGTTGGAATTTGATGTGCAGCTATCACTGCTGTGGAAGGCCCTAAGCTATGTGATTACATATGCACTTGTCCCCCAGCTACACATAGGCACTCATGGCACTTGTGAGAATGATTTTAACTGAAATAAACCTCGCCTGTGAAGCAACCAAGATTATATCAGACACCACATCATCTCTGCCTAGAGGACTAGTGAGAGCAGGAAAATAGGGTGTGACACCAACTGCTTGGCTTCTACATGCAAATGATGTTGTTCAGCCCTTATGAGTCATTATGTACATGGTTCAGGATTAATGCAAATTTAAATTGTTGCTTGAAGCAGTGGGTTTTGTGTAGTGAGACCTTCAGGGCAAGTAATCCAGGATAATCCAGAGTAAATTCTTTGCCGAGTTGCCCTATCTCCTAACTCTGTCCACACCCCATGCTGGAAGATGTGTCAAAACTGTTTGATTTATTAGTTGCTGCAACTGCTGGTGTGACAAAGCAGCTTCTTCTCCTCTGACAATACAAATGTTGTCCTGTAACAGGCAGTCCCTATTTAAGGAAGTACAGAGGGCTCTGGAGCTCTGAAATATGCTTAGCAAGACATAGTTTATCAGTGTGTATAATGTTTCCTCATGTCATGTACTGCCAGTATTGATTCTGTTTCTTAAAGACTAAATATCTATGTGAATGTTGTTGGCATGGTGATAATGTTCTTAATTTATGATGACCTTGGCTAAGTCACAGATGTAGCGGATGACTCATGTAGTATTAACATTCTTCACATCCCTATAAACACTCAAACTCCTTTTTCTAATGCTAAGATTCCCACCTACTTCCTCGTTAGGATCTTTGTATGAGTCTCACATTTGAGCTAAAGCAGAAGACCTCTGCTGTTGGGTATTTTCATCATCATCTCTCTGCAATACCTCTGAGTATGCAGAGAATGAGAAAGTCAATCTTTATGAAAGAGATCGAGGACTCTTTCTAGTTATTTACTTTTCTTTCTCTAATTTACCTTGTCAACTTTCTTTATAATCTCATTTTGGTAAATTGTTTGAAAAGCAAAACCCAAATTCACCCTTCTGATTCATTCATCCATCAGTACAGCCTCTAAAATATTTTTACTAATCTGATTATCAAAGAACAAAGCAACAAAATGCATATCTCATCTTTGATCATATTTATAAAATATTCGATAAGGAAGCTACTCCATACAACAGAGAAACCGAGGCTGAGAACCCACTAAAATCTTTCTCAGAATAAAGCTTTTGAAAAATTTTGGAAAAAAATAATTATAAGAATTGCCACTGTTGCCTACAATTAGACTGGAAAATGCTTTTCCAAACTGATAGTCCCCCATTAAATAGTAAAAGGCTATGTGCAAACAGTTTTGGCTACGTACAAACCTCAGAAAAAAGCAGAATCATTTCTACATAGTCTCTAGTCTGCTGGGACAAAAAGTGAAAAGAGTTAGATTAGAACTTCAAAGCATGTTTTTAGGTGTTTGGGTTTGACAATTTGGTATACTGAAGGAAGAACATGTTAAAATTACAGTGAAATATAAGGGATTTTTTGTTAGTTGTTTGTTTGTTTGAATATAGGAACTTTTTCATATACATTGAGTTTTGAAATTCTCAAAAAAAATGTTAAGGTCACTGTAAAAAAACTAAACAAGTGTACTAAATATTATCATTAGACAGGTTAAAGCAAACAGATGAAGACTTCTGTGTTTGTGGCTCATATAAAGTTGTGTCATATTTTGAGAGGTAAGTGAAAGAGAAATTTATCTGAAATTCTTAGCCATAAAAGACAGTATTGTCTTTTATGCTTATATGAATAGGTGCATCTATCTGCATACATATGCCTGAAATGAGGACGTAGAATGTAAAAATAATCCTATGAGAAAAATTCTGAGTGTCTGAAAACTGTCATTGATGTTAATGGAGTTCTATTTTGACATACCAGTGGAGAATCTAGCCTGTGTAAATCATGAAGGCAAGCTTTCTATATTGCTGCAGCCAAGAAGACAATCACATATTCAGTTGACATCAAAGTTAATATAAGAAAGTTACTG
>VWZD01006783.1:109694-128706 GCA_013396695.1 Sakesphorus luctuosus | reverse complement strand
ACCAACACATGATTTTGGTCACTTTAACTGAGTGCAAATGCCATACCACTACAGTTAATTAATAGGGGCGAATACTCTAAACTTGCAATTCAGGTTCAAGGTGAATCATCTATTTGATTGCAAGAGGAACTTAGGCTTAGTAAGTTCCTAATTTAAATGTCTCCTTTGAGTACTCAGACCAAGGTTTCATAAATCTCAAAATGCTAACAATTTACAGGAATGAAGGGATACACGCTGTCTTGTACTTAACATTTCAGTGGTGTGGCAGAAGCACAAATGAACTCTGAACTGTGGCCTTTTCCAGCTGAAAAGGATACTGAAATACCTCACTTTTAGCTAGAGTTATTTGTCATTCAATTCTTACTTGTACGTTCTAATGATCTTAGGGAGTTTATTTTTTTATTAGCAAAACCTTTGCCACTCTCCCTCAAATCTTCAATCAAGTGCGAATAGCTTGCATACATTAAAACCATGTACAGTTATCCACCAAAGAAGAAAAATGATCATTTAAACATATTACAACAAACAAATAAGTACTTGTTTGACAACCCCCCCCCAAAACCTTGCTGGAAACTTGTCATGGTATGACAAGAGGTTTATTTTTCAAACCAGTCTCTTTTTTGCTATTGTATATTCAAGTTATGACACTTGATATTAAATTGCACAGAGTCTAAAACACATAGCTCCATGGGCTATAATGATCTGTCTCTGCTTTGCCCAGGCTGAAGTAAACACCATACATGTGGTACTCATTTCACATAAATTTCAGTTTCTGATCGGTGGTTGCTGTCACTCGTTCAAGATAACAAACAGAAAATTATGGGAGAGCAACGTGGTGCAAAGTAGCCTGGAAGTTATCCACAGAGCATGTCTTTTATATCTCAAGCTGTAATCCTGCTCAAAAGAATGCCTTTCATGTACGAAGAAAGAGGTTATTATCCTATCAATATACAATCTGTTAATAACAAACATCAGGAGAGAGCAATTCATATGCCCTGACAGCTTTGTGAACAGGCTTAGAAAATGTTCTGAATAGTAAAATACAGTAAGAAAAAGATGTTATTTATGGCAGAAGACAGGAAAGGGAGCTTTCCTCCTGGAATTTAGGAAACTTCAGCCAGCCAAAACATAGCAAAAGTTCCAAAATATATTTGCAAGATTAATGAGAGACAGACCATCTTATTTTCACCTCAGATTTAAAGGTGAAAGCCATGTCACTTGGTGACACATTTTTCAAGGAACAATATTGAAAAGCTATCAATTTTAATCATGCAAAAGCATAGGTAGATCTGAGTTGCTATGAAAAGCTAGTCATTTTATTGGTCTGACCTCTGATTTGACCTGTTAACCTGAACAAATAATTTCATTCAGCCTGTACTTGTGCATTCTCTGCTTCTATGTTTTTTTTTTCTCAAGAAATGTAATAGAATAGAAGATGGAGACAACTTGCTCATGTATATATGGGCCTGGAGGCATGGTCTGCTGATGCATTGCACCTCTAAACTTAATGTATGTGATTTTTGTGTTTGATTTAAATTTGCTATTATATTTTTTAATATAAAGATTTATATTTACACACACACACTACTAAGCCAAAAGATATTTTTGTTACTATCATTTTTTTCTGATTATGACTATGGCATTGCCAAAAATTACACTTACAGCTAATAAAAAAGAAATAAAAATGAGAGGAAAAAACAGAATAAAAACTTTTATGCTGAATGGTTTTTTGTGTTACCTTAGGAAATAGTTGCATGGATATAGAGAAATAGATGAAAAATTTAAAAATTCAGATTTTCTGATTGTATGTATTTTACACAGTGATGTATCAGGTGCATTATATGGTAGACTTGCAATAGATTTTTGTTAGCTGTTACAAATAAGTTTTGAAAGAGTTCAGCAAAGGATACTGTGTGCTCCTTCAATCAGTCAAAGGAGGTTTGTGTTTTAAGGACTTATGCACTTCATAAACAAGAGGTGGAAACTGAGCTACACAATTCCTTTCTTCCTCTCCCTCCTCATGAGTGCTACATCTTAGAATAAAATCCAGGTTTTCTGCCAGTCTAGTACCTTCATTACTTTTCTCTTACTCTTACAGGTGGGCATTGGAGGTGCTGCTTGTCAAGGGCCAGACACAAGAGGCCACTGAGCTCTGACACCTGCTCAGAAAATGTGTATCAAAGATGGTGAGCATTATGAAGACTTTAGCAAGCTCTGTAAGCACTTCAAACAATAGTACAAAAATCCCATTTTTGAATTTGATTTTTCTTAGTTGCCAGTTACATTCTTGTCTGGGTCTCCCCTAATATTTGGAATGAACCTTTGTTTTTGTACTAAAAATATGTACCTCTCACCCTCATTTTTACAAGTGTGAAACAATAACATCTGTAACCAACCTATAGTGAAAAGGAGCCTTACAATTGTTTTTATATTATGTTTAAAATACATTTATATTTCCTGCCCTTGATATTTGTATTTTAAACTCACCTTATCGTCAAAGGAAAAAAGTGAGAGATTTGAAGAAAAGACCCTCATGTGTAGCACTTAAGCTTTGTCCTTAATAGAAAAGACAATTCAGCAATCTAATTAAAGTATTATTGATCTGTTACTACCATCACACTGTGGAAAGATTGACTATGAGCTATTTTCATTAAAATTATTTATTCACATTTCATGTATGTTGTTTCTTTTTTTTTTTTTTTTTAATTAACTTGTCAGCTGATGAAAAGGTGCTGAACTTGGAGACTGAAGTCCACTATGTAAAAAAAGACAGGTAAAAGAAGGAAACTAGCACTTTTGTTTGTTAAGAGGAAACATTTTTTGTAAGGATCCAGTATTTCCTGTCTGTAGGTCTAACAGGGACAATCCATGTATGGCAATTCACTGAAAAAATTCCAGCAATCCCTATTATAGGTTTTTGTGAAGAGCACAGACACCGGAAAACATAATCAAGTTAATTACTATTGGGTCTGGAAATCTGACTCATCAGTCAAATAATGAACTTCCTCACTCTGCATAGTGTTAGCATGTGTCAGCCTACTCATTTAAGAGCTGGAAATCCTTGATAAAGACTGCATTATCTGTGAAGTGATGGTCAAACAGGTATGTACTAAATCACAAAGATGGGAAAATCCATTTTGCATCTCTTGCCATCTGATAGATGGGAGGAGGAGAGGATGAAAGGTTTTAAAGATTAATGTTTTTCTATCCCAATGAATTTTTTTTCCAGTCTTGTATCTTCAGGATTAACAGTTCATTAATACAAGACACAAGGGTGCATTATGGTTCAAATTTCTATCAAATTTCCCACACAAGCTTAAGTTAAACCCACATGTGCATTCAAATGTTCACATTTTCATTGCTAACTAGTGTCTTAAAGACATAGGTCACTTTTTAAACATCATCTCCTAAAAGCACAGAAGCAGACAATTCCCAAATGTTGGAAGTCAAGCAGGAGAGGCAGAAGGCTGGCTTGGCTGATTAGGAATCTTCTCTTGGAAAAAAAACTAAAAAAGGAAGGTGTATGCCCACTGTAAACAAGGTCAAGTAACATGGAAATAATGCAGAGATTCTGCTTGCCTCTCTAGGGAGAAAATTTGTGCAGGCAAAGCTCAACTGGAGTTGAACCTGGCCAGAAAGGAGGGGGGCAATAAAAAGAGGTTTTTTCAAATGCATTAATGGCAATAGGCAATACAGAAATATCATTGGCCCATTACAAGATGAGTATGGTTACATCACAAACAGCAACTGAGCCTGAGGGAATGGCTTAAAGTTGTGTCAGAAAAGGTTTAGTTTGGATATTAGGAAGAGGTTCTTTCCCCAGAGGGTGGCTGGGGGCTGAAATAGGTTCCTCAGAAAAGTGGCCATAGCACCAAGCCTGGCAAAGTTTGTTGGACAATACTCTTGGGCCCATAGTGTGAATCTTGGGGATGGTCCTATGCAGGGCCAGGAGTTGGACTTGATGATCCTTGCGGGTCCCTTCCGACTTGACATATGCTGTGATTCTGTGCATTCACATATGCAGTATAGATCAAGGATGTCAAGATCTGAGGACCAGGAGGGCTTTGCTCATGGATGAATTTTTAAACTCAAGGGACTTCTTATTAAAATAGCCCTGCTTGTTCTAGGCTTCAGGTAATCAGAAGGAAGGAATTAGATTCACCAGAAAATCATTTACCACCACAGTTCCAAAGGGAAAAAAAATATTTTAATTCTTACTTAAGGCTCAGTGATTTTTAGATGATCTTTCTTCACATGTGTGAAAAAGTAAAAGTGATAACATTCTGAATCCTCTGATTCAAATTAAGGAAGAGAAAGTTGAGAAAAGACAGTTTTGCAAGTTCATGTAAAAGTAAGTGGTGTAGCTCATAATTGAATGGAGGTCTAGAGGAAGCCCCTTTTTTGGTTGCAGATTTTTTCTGAGATTCAAGTGTTTAGTGGAACATGATTGCAGTCCTCACTTACTGCAGCTTTTTTTTCTGGTGCTTACTGTCATTTTAACACTTTGGGGGCTGGTCACATAATAACGCTCTGAGTGTGACATTTTCTCAACAAGGATGACTGTAGAAATTGGAAAATCCATTTTAAAAGTCACTGGACATAGTGATTTTGAGTCAGAAAGATTAGTATTAGTGGTATTTAATTCAAGAGGTATGCACAGGGCATTGAAAGTGGGAGAGTCATTCAGAGAGCTGTCAGCCTTTTCCTGTGTTTTAACTACTTATGATTTATTTATGTTCTCCGTGTCTTCCAGAGAGACAAGCCAATTTTCACACCAACATTGCAGGACAGATAGAAGTCATTATCTGTGGTGTAAAGTTGAGGAACCCCAAACTGAAGTAATAAAGACTTGCTCAAAGCCTTACAATGACTCAAGCAAAACATTTGATTAAGAAACAGTTCTCAACCATTATTATGCTTCATCACAATTTGTGTCTGGAAGTTTGTCTAGTTCATGGTCAGAAAAAAATTATTGTGTGAAGAAATATCCAGGATAGAAGCTCTCTCCAAATAGCTAGGAACATTCAGGAGAGGCAGGCAGCTTTATGAACACATACATTCAGACATACAGCCCCATACCCACAATATTAAACTCTTTTGGAAAGTACTAGTAGTGGCTTCCTTTTTCTTTAACAGCTTAGACCTGAGAAGATCCTGAAGAGCCCTATAAATTGATAAATGTACCAATTTCTGTTGAAAATAAACCAGATTTCTATATACCTGTTTGCTAGTAGGGAAGTAAGGAAGTTATGCCAAAGCCAGAAGTATAAAAATCCTTGTGTTTAAAAATTATACAAGTTTATTCCAGAGATTCTCTACCAGCTTTGAAAGGACACAATGCATTTTCTTTCAACAGTCCACGATGAAGAAAATCTCTTTCAACTTAATAAGACTGAAGTGATCTATGTGAAGAAAAGTTGTTTGAACCTGCTTCATAAACTATCAGGAAATACCATCAACCAAGACATATTATGAGATTATTTTTAACCTCTCAGTAAATTCCAGAGGGCTTCAGTTTTTCTCTTGTCCTGTGCTGAAACCTTTGCTGTCTATATGAGCTGAGGAAAGCTTACCAATATCTGTTGTCCCTCATCTCATGTTCATGGGCAATAGATTTTGGTTTCAACTAGAATGAAGATAGAGAAAGAAATGAAAATCATGTCTAAGCTAGTTTCTATGACTTCCTAGAAAGTGAAAGCAAGACAGGGGAAAAAAGTTATAACAAAATAGCTCTAACACATATTGTGATTCTGGTGGATAATAAATAAAAAATGCCTGCGATGGATTGAAATATTGTCCACCAAATAATTTTGAAAATAACCAAAGTAAATATTTTTGGTTTGCATTTTTGAATTGTTTCTTAAGAAACAAAGTTAGATTACAATTAATTTAGTCAAAATAATTTTTTCATCATTAGCATCTATTTGAAAGATGTTACTTCAATGATGAGCTTACTATTTATACAGAGTCAGCAGGAAATTAAATGTTTGTGATCTTCACCTTATTGGAGAAGGAGGTAGTAAAGAATATTTTTCTAAGTGAAAGTATGATAAGTTGCCTAATGTAGCATTCTATCTTTCAAGCCCTTTAGTTAGAACTCATGGTGAGTCTGTCTTTTTAAACAAGAGTGTCTTAAAATCCCTTAATATTTGCTTGTTTGCTTTTGTTTCACAGCTTCAGTATAACAAACAATATTTTTGGTTGTCTGTCCATTGCAACTATTGCCCGTGGATGATTGTTAGACTGGCTTAACACTTGTACTAGAAACAAGTAACTCAATAAAGGTCATATGATAAGTCTGGGTCACTCAGGCATTTCCAAGAAGTCAAATCAGTTTTTCATTTTAAAGTGAAAAAGCCATGTGATTTTAACTAATATTGTAAATATTAGAAAATACTCTGATGAAGACAGTTCTTATAAGACCCTGACCCTAGTGAACTCAGAAGAAAAATCTACTAACTTCATTAAACATGTCTGGATTTTAATATCATTTTCTTGGGATGCATATAGCTGTGAAACATTCATTGAGGTGGTAAGGCTACATTTTCCTTACTATGCACGCTTTTTTGCGTTGCTGTCTTGGGCGGAATTGTGAGCCAGACTTGATTCAGCATGTTACATGTAAGTATGCACTGTCTTCTGTAATAAAGAAATTATCTTGGTCCTTATTTCCATTTGGACATTTCCTTTAAATTAAAATTAATCTTTCAAACTGAAATGTATCTCTGGATTTCAGGGGGGTTTAGTTGACTGGTTGTTATTGGTTTTGATTTCAGTGTGCTTAAAACTATTACATTTTAGAAGAACAAGTACATGCAAGATATCTCACAAGAAAGTTTTTATCACATTATGTTTCCAGTTCAGTTCCCAGTCCAGATAGCTGAGTCATGAATACCTATCCAACAAAAAAATAAACTTTCAAATATGTCAGAGTTCAGCAGAAATTGCCAAGGTATTCATACATGCCGTCTTGACAGCTTTAAAATGTTATGATGTTAAACTCCCTCAGAGGTATCTTAAGCTGGGGTTTTCCATGGAGCCTCAGGGTACAGGGAACAATTGCCTGTTTTCTTTAGTTTCTCCTAGCTATATTTGGCTTAGCTTCATAAGACCTTATTTTTCCCTTAAAAAGTCCCATGACCATAAACATTGCGTCAAAGGGTTTTGTTTTCTTTTTTTTTTTTAATTACAATTACTAGCTACAAATTCAAAACATCTTAAAATGAAATCATGTTTGGATTCCTAATTTGTGGGAAGTGTTTGAAGTGTTTGCAAGATATAAGAACATTAATACATATTGGTTGTTAATATAAAATTAAAGTTGATCAATCAATTATTTCTGAAAATTATTGCTCATGTTGGTTGTATTATTGTTATTATTACTGTTGCATAACATTAGGGCTTAATTATATCTTTAAAAAATTTAGGATAATTCTATAACAGATTATACAGATGGGAAAGTGAAGACAACTTTTAATTTTTACCAAATCCTGTAAACCTCTTTAAAACAGTTCAAAAACTTTTATTTTGTGACTTCACAGAATTACAGAATATGCCAATCTGGAAGGGATCCACAAGGATCATCAAGTCCAGCTTCTGACCCTGCTCAAGACAATCCACAAGAGTCACACCATATAGCTCACAGTATTGTCCAAATACTTAGTGAACTCTGTCAGGCTTGGTGCTGAAACCACTTTCCTGGGGAGCCTGTTCCAGTGCTCAGCCACCCTCTAGAGGAAGAACATTTTTCTAATATCCAACCTAAACCTCCTCTGACACAACTTCAGGCCACTCCCTCAGGTCCTGTCACTGGTCAGCACAAAGAAGTCAGTGCCTACCCCTCCTCTTTCCCTCACAAGGAAGCTGTAACTGCAGTGAGGCCTCCCCTCAGTCTCCTCCAGGTTCACAGACAAACTGACTTCATTGCTCCTCATACGGCTTCCCCTTAAGCCTCTTCATAGTCTTCATTGTTCTTCTTTGGATGGTCTCTAATAGCTGAATACCTTTCTTACCTTGTGGTGCTCAGAACTGCACACCGAGTTCAACGTAAGGCCATCCCAGTGCAGAGCAGAGCGGGACAATCTCCTTCCTTGCCTGACTGGCAATGCTGTGCCTGATGCCTCCCAGAGCACGGTTGGCTCTCCTGGCTGCCAGGGCACTGCTGACTCAGATTCAACTTGTCTTTTACCAGGACCCCCAGGTCCCTTTCTGTGGCACTGCTTTCCAGCATCTCATTCTTCAGTCTGTATGTTCATCCAGGGTTGCCTCATCACAGGTACAGAATCCATCACTTTCCCTTGTTGAACTCCATATGTTTGGTGATTGCCCAGCCCTCTAATTTACTGAGGTCTCTCTGCAGGGCCTCTCTGCCTCTGAGGGAGTCAATAGCTCCTCTGATTTTTGTGTCATCTGCAAACTTGCTTAGAATCCCTTCCAGTCCTGCATCCCAGGCATTTATGAAAATATTGAAGAGCACAGGGCCCAAGATGGAGCCGTGTGGAACCCCACTAGTGACAGGTCACCAGTCTGATGTTCCCCCATTCACTGTTACCCTCTGTGCTCCATCTGTGAGCCAACTGCTCACCTCCCACATCATGCATTATTCCTGCTGTGTGCCAGAGACTTTGTCCAGAAGGATACTGGGAGACACAGTATCAAAAGCCTTACTGAAATCCAAAACATTACATCAACTGGCTTCCCTTGATCACCAACGTGGGTTACCTTGTCATAAAAGAAAATCTGATTGTATAAGTAGGACTTTCCTCTCACGAAACCGTGTTGTCTGTATACTAATACAATTTGGTGTGTTGGCAGTTTTGAGGAAGACAGACAGGATAACTCTCAGCCTCCAACACCCTGCCTGGCCATTGTGCTCCATAAGGGACATTTCTGTGGCACAATAGAGGCTCTTTCTTTTATTCTAAGGTCATACCACTGATATATCAGTTTAATATTATCAAAACAATTAAAGTTTCCATCCATTTTTATCATTGCTTCTAGAAAAAAACATTTTTCTTCAGGCAATACACAGTAAAAAAGTGTGAGCAATACCTGCCCTAACGAATCTGCTATATTTAATAACCAACTATGTCCAATATAGCTGTGTGGTTTTGTTTTGTTTTGTTGTTTTTTTTTTCCTTTATTTTTGGTTTGAACAATATTATTTGCCTCCACATTTAATAACACTCCTAAGGATAGAAAAAAGTGACATTTAATTTTTTTGGCTTTCACTACCACATTGTTGTGTCTACATATGCACTCACTCATCTAGGGCTGCTCACACCCACCCTTCCACCCACCCATGTATATACAAAACTAATCACAGTGTTTTTAAAATAAAATAATTCTTTACTGACTAACCGCAATGCCAACCCTTCTAGCTCACTTAGTTCACCATGAATAAAATACATGGACTGCTCCACTAGGGAATCTTTTAGTTAAAACTAGCATTATTTAAAACCACAGTATTTAAATTTCTGGAGCTATGTTGTCTTCATTGTGATGCTAAGGCAGTGTTAACAGAATTTGAGTTCACAGAGTTCATAAGTCAAGATCATGAAGCATTGCAGACCAAATGTGCTAATCCGCTCTGGAATGTTGCCTCATCCCATCTGAAAAGTCTGTATTTGTGTTGAAGACATAACAAAGAGAATTTCTGCTTCAGACTCACTGGAGGTATTTTAAATACTCATTATGCTAGTGATCTCATTTATCATCAGTGCATTTAGGTACCAATTTTATAAAGGCACATTTCTATATATCACCTAGACACTAGAGATTTTCATCTCTCACCTCTCCAATCAGGGATTCAAAGACATCAAACAATAAGCTTTTTTTCCCCCTATTTATTTTATTTTTATTTTATTTCCTTCCTTCAGGGCTGGCTCTTTTGCTTTAAAACTGGGAATCAGAGTATATGAGCTAAAGCCAAATCCCACAGTTGGAGTGCTTTTAAGACTTGGAACAAGTTAAGATGTATGTTTTCTTATTTATGAAAGAGACAAAGAATGGCAGACAAAGAAAAGATAGAATAAAGAGAGGATAAAGAGAAACTGCACTTCTGTAATTCTAATGTAACTATGTAGTTGCAAACTGAGAGGTCTTTCCAGAGATTGTGAGGTATTGGATTCCCACAAAACAGAAAAAGATGACAATGTTTAGAGAAGCTGAAATGCTTTGCACTAAACAGAAAATACCTCATTCTTTCATGCCAGCTCCTTAATAGAATGTGCCTCTAATTACTTTCTCCAATAACCCTTATTCAATATGAAGTTTGGGTATAATCTCTAGAAGCTTTCATTGCTAATATTGCCAGAGGTATATCTATTTATACAAGGGCACACATAAGCACATTTCCACACATTCTGTTAAAAGCTGATTGTAAAGGTGTTGCAAACTCAAGGAATCTAAAAATAAAAAAAAAAAAAAATCTGCAGTTTTAGTTCCACCTGCTTAGGCACATACATTCTGAATAGTTTCAGATTTTGTGACCCCATGCTTCTTTAGTCGCTATTGAGAATGAATGATGTACTGTAATGAGCATTTTTTTCTTTATATTAAAATTCTTACCGATATAACTAAATTACTGCAGCACCCCAGGTGGGGTTGCACCAGAGCAGAGAGGGAGAATCCCCTCTCTTGACCTGCTGGTCATGTTTCTTTTGATGCAGCCCAGGAAAGGACCTAGTTGGCTTTCTATGCTGTAAACGCACTTTGCTGGATCATGTCCACCTTCTTATCCAATACTCCAAAGTCCATCTCCTTAGGGCTCCTCATCATTCCACTTGTCAGCCAGTCTGTATTCATGCTGAGGATTTCCTTGACCCAGGTGCAGAACTTTGCACTTGGCCTTGTTGAACTTCATGAAGTTCATATAGATTGCCTGCACAAACCTGTCAAGGTCCCTATGGACAGCATCACTTCCCTCCAGCATGTCAACTGCACCACACAGCCTGGTGTCATCAGCAATCTTGTCGACCTTGTACATGATCTCACTGTCCATGTCTCTGACAAAAGATGTTAAACAGTGTCAGTCCCAAGACCAACCCCTGAACAATGGTCTTCATCACTGCTCTCCACCTGGATATCAAGTTTACAACCATACAGCCAATTCCTTACAAAATGAACAGTCTATCTGCCAAATCCCTGCCCCTCCATTTTAGAGAGAAGGATGTTGTATGGGACAGTGTCAAATGTTTTACACAAATCCGGGTGCCTTATTCACCAATGCTGTAGCTGTTGTAGAAGACCATGAAATTTGTGAGGTATGATACACCATATTGCCTGTCACCAGTCACCTCCTTATTTTCCATGTGCATTTGCAAAGTTCCCAGGAGGATCCACAACATCATCTTGCTGAGCCCCAAGGCAATACTGACCAGCCTCTAGTTCTCTGGGTCCTCTTGTTTCTACCTTTTCAAAAATGGAGTTTATGTTTCCCTTTTTTCAGTCATTGAGAACTTCACCAGTCTGCCCTGACTTTTCTAATATGGTAGGGAGTGGCTTAGCAACTTAATGCGTTGATTCCCTCAAGACCTTCAGTTGCGCTTCATCAGGTCCCAGTGCCTTGTGTACATTCAGATTCCTTGGATGGTCTTGAATTGGATCTTCTTTGTTGGCCAATCCTTCATTTTTTGCAGTCCCTGCCATTGAATTCTGTATTTTTAATTTTTTTTTTCAAGTCCCATGTGGTATGGAAAAGAACTATTAAAAGGATTGGTTTAAAGTTTTAGGTATGGGATTCTTTTGATTCTTGGAAGAGCTTTTGCTGTCTTTATTTTCCTTCCTTAATTTTTAATTAATTTATTTCACTTTGGGTTTTGGGCAAAATTTTTGTTGCTCCTGGGAAGATGACAATTTTTTGGAATCATTAGATGGTCTTGTTGGAAAAGTGGAAAGAAGCATTTATCCAGTGTAATGTTCAGCAGCCTTTGGCTCCTTTTGGTTCCTGGTGGTGGTCAGGATAATTTCAGTACTCTGGAGCAAGTTATTTTAAGACTTGCTCTTAACTCAAATGTATGGGTTTTGTCTTTCAAATGAAATAAACCCCTAAAACAGCAGCCTTTACTTTTTGCAGGACAGTGAAAAAAAAAAACACCAAACCAAAACAAACAAAAAACAACAACAAAAAGCCCACCAACACAAAAATCCCCACGAAAACCCAACCAACCAACTAACCAACCAACCAACCAAACCCCACAAAAATATTATGATTAGTATTAGGACTTTTAAAGTTACTATAATATTTTCTGCATTATATGTGATGCGGAAATAGTGTACTATTATGATTCATGGTAGAACAAGTTTCTTTCCCCTTTCCAAGGAATTTCAGCCTCCTAAGATATTAATTACATTTCAAGTCTTTTCCACAATGTTATCCTTCTTGTGAATCAAAAGTAGCATTTAGAAGCAAGATTACAAGCCATAAAAGGAAGAGTGTTATGTTTGATATTTTATTATGACTTGTTTAACAATTAATATTTAATACTAATATTTCATGGTTTACTTCCTATAAATTTTACCAATAGCAACAATAATGTGGATATAAAAGCAAAAAGCGACTCATTTTAGTGTCTAAAAAAAACCCACTTTCAAAATGAAAAGTAAATAGCTTTGTTTCATATAATGAATTTTAAAGGGAATTTATTTCAAAAGGTTTTTGTGGCAAATATATGTTTATCAAAGTTTGTTTATCAAAGTAATAAGAAACTAGATGGTTCAATAAAAGGAAGGGGAAAAAAGAAGCAAACCCATTTTTCACTGTGTTTTTAAGTTGATGTGAACTTCATCTTCACTGACAGACGTGATTAGCTCAGAGGAAGACATGAAAAGGGATAGTCCAAAAAAGTGGACTTGGGAAATCCACCCCTTCACCACTGGGGAGAGAGGGGAAAATGTCTCTCAAAAGAGCTCCCTTGCTGTCTGGTGAGCATATTAGGGAATGCAACAGCAAATCCAACAAAACAAAACAAAAAAATCCCCAAAGAAAAAACAAACAAACAAACAAAAAACAAAGGAAAGATTGCAATTGCATTAAGCACTAGACCTTTAAAACCTATAATGCAATTAATTTTGGAAAGTTATATACTGTAGTAGTGTGTATAGTCTTTATCCACTATGATATCCATTATGAAGCTCATCAATTGTCAATTTTTAACATTCTGATTTTAAAACGGGCATTAATTTTTACTTCTCTAGAAAATCTTAGTAAGCAATCCACTCTTCTGAACTAAGACTTAGGCATTTTGAAAAATCTCATATACAATAAACAAAAGGAGAAGCAGATGAGGATTTATGGTATATAATACTGATCAAATTTTTCAATCATTCTTGAGCAGAATAGTTAGACAGAATCCACAAATGTAATTTATTTACAAAAGGGTTTTGTACTGTCCTTAAAAAAACAGTGACTTGCTAACAAAATTTTAATCCATGATTTCACAAATTTGCTGAGGAGGGTACACCTTATGCTGTAAAGATAAAATCTCTGACATCAATAATCCTCCATGCATAAAATCTAATGGATGAAGTCAAAGTTTTAGCATAGTTCAGGTCTCAAACAATATGACTAAAAGCTGGAATTTCCTGGCTTTACCTAATGAAAGTTATTATTTGGCAAGGGAATTGTGTTCAGTGGTGAGTCTGACCCCAGGTATGGGCAGGAGGGCTTTTCAATTTAGTTATATTTTATTGATTCGCTCTGTAAAGTAGTGATTTATTAACATCAATGCAGCTGTCTAACTTGCCATTTTACTTGGTTGCATAGTAAAAGAGAAGTATTTTTCAGCATTTGAATAAGATTTTCAACACCAGACATACAGTTGTAATGATCGCTCAGGCATAAAACACTAAGGCATCTTCTGACATTCGTTGCTAAGTGTAGAGTTATATGACTTACCTTTACAATTTTATTTTGGAAATTATGTTATTGCATAGCGAAAAAATGAGACTGTGAAGTTATATGTACATTGAGAATAACTTTACAAATAGTGTTTCTGATTTTCCAAGTTTCATTTTTTGGATAAATTTCTACCTCAGATGTCTTAAGTCAAATATTCAAAAAGAAGAGAGTGGTTGTTTTATGTTCACTATACTCCTTGCCATAGTGAATAACCTGGTATATATCTTTTCAACGTTTAAGAATAGGACTCCGTGTTCTGTCTCTCCAAACTATAGCAAAGGTCTATCAGTACAATAAATTACTGACCTCAGTTTGATTCTTAAAAGGATATTGCTTTCTACTTTAAAAATAAAATTATAGCTCATAGATCATAGAATCATGGAAGGGTTTCGGTTGGAAGGGGTCTTAAAGATCATCTAGTTCCAACTCACTCTGCCATGAGCAGGGAACATTCTACTGGACCAAGTTACTCAGAGTCCCTTCCAGCCTGGTCTTGAGCACCCCCAGGGATGGGGTGTCCACAATCTATCTGAGAAAATAAGGGAAAAACCCCCAAAACCTAACAGAAGGGTAATTGATACAAATTAAACCTTTGCTGTCAGCCTCGACTGACACCAGCAAGATTCTCTACTTTAAAAGGTGAAGAACAACCTAAAATTAAATCTTGTTCCAAGAACCTTTTTCAATACAACATCAAATATATTTTCTGAGCATAACTATGACCATTTAGTAAATCAGATCAGAAAGACATGTTAACATCAATGTATGTGCACACATGAATACATGTACAAAGGCCTAAAAACTTGTCAATAAATTCTTCCATACATTTCTAAATTTGAAGTCCTGATTTTGATATGGGTATTCCAACAATGCTGTCCTTGCTTTGATATATTCTACTCCTGTAAGAGAGCTTGACTCTGGTGAGCATGTATACCTCTGTAGTTAATGGCTACATAGACAAAAGGTTTTTAGAATGTGCAAAACTATAATGAAGTTATTTACAGAGCAGTGGTCCCATCACTGTATGAATTTAAATATATTTACCTTCCAATTCACCCATCCAGCATCTCTCATACCTCTTCTGCTTAAAATATAGTACTCTAAGGATAAAAGACTTAGGGGTTGACCCCATTTAAGTGGGTTTTAGTTATTTGACTTTACCCTTCAGACACTTTCAGAATAGTGCCTATGCTAGGACATACATGGTCACACCCACAGTATCACATTGCATAGAAATGTTACAGGATTCTTTTTAAAAAAAATGTTCCACAATCTTATATTGAATAGGCATTTACACAATAGAATTCCAGATTTTTATGGAAATGTCTTCTACCCATCCACACAAAAATTTGAATAAAAATAGATAGAGATCCAGACAGGTTATTTACCAGATATCAAGCTCATGAGATGTACACAGATCAAACATTTAAACTAGGCATTCAACAGAGACAACAAGAAAGGAAAAAATTCTAATAAGCTTCCAAAACACAATACTGCAGTTATCAAAAGTGACATTACCTGTACAGTAATTAACATTCTTAATTTATTCAAAGTGGTTCAAGATTTGAAAGTAAGACTAGTGTCTGATTAAAAGTGGAACCCCAGAGGCAAAAAGAAATAATGAGAGGCTAAGGAAAAAAAAAAACCAGCTGTACACAAAAATGTTAAAAACCTCTGAGATAATATGCATGACATGTTCAGTAGGAGATTAGAGTTCAATGTTCGCACTGTTTTCTCCAGACAGTGCTAATTTGTTTCCAATTAGTAGAAAATGTACTGCAACTGATTTACCAGACTAAAGTGGTCACAGGAATATTGCCTCCACTTGTGATCTTGTCACAGAAAACTGTTCTCTCTTGTGCTACCTTGCTCTGAAAAATTATGCCCAGTCAGTTTTCTACTTGTCACGTACTCAGTCTTTTGTTTGTTTTTTTTTTTTTAATACAATATCATTTGTGAGAACACACTTTAATTTAGACAACCCCTCAACTACATTAGATGCCACTACAGAAGAGCTCTCTGGTAGCTGCTCTGGTGGAAATAATAATAGAGTAATTGAAACTGATTATAATACTGTACTTAATCCACTTGCAACAGTCTGCAAGCATTTGCATGGGATACTGAACAAAGATTAATGGGCTTCTGTTCTCAATGTGTTGTTGGTGTTTTGTTGTTTGTTTTTTTTCCAGGCAGTTGTTAATGCCCTAATCTTTAATAGGAAAATGGTTTTTGCACTGCTCTAGGAGTAGGTAATTGTTCCCTTATGAGTCTAATTTTTCTGATGCCTTTTCAATGATGTGTGAGTCACCCTCGGGCACTGCAGGAAAAGAAACCCAGTTTCTAAAGGACAATAATGGAATTTTGCATTAAGGTAACACCATTGCTTGCCTTTCCCAATATAAATTGGGAGTCTTATAATTCTCTCTCCCCCAATTCTGCTAAGCTGCAATTAAAAGATGTTAACATCTTAAGACACAAGCCAATTCAAGAAACCAAAGTCCAAAGAAAAATAGTAAAATTTATACTCAGAAGATCTATCTCTGGGTGCAACTGCAAAACCCTTCAGCTGTGCAAAATATCTCTTCAATAAGGCAAGGATGCATCTAACCTGAGCTCTGCATGGAGAAACTCCTAAGCCAGGAACCAAGTCCAGCTGGGAAAAAGACTCATTGCCACTTCTCCAACAAACTTTGTGAAATCAATTAGTTAATGCAAGGGCCAAATGTCAGACACTGGAAAATTAAGGTCAGCACAAAGAATAATTAGAAAGTGGAGAGGTATAAGTGTGAAGGTCAAACATATAGGTGTTTAAGGAAAGAAGCCAAGACTAACTGTCTTACCAATTCATGCTAAATGGCAGGTAACAATATTTTTCATTATTTAGCAAAATGGTGCAGTCGTAAGACAGTGGTCTGAGAAAGATATCCTAAGCTTCACCTTTGCCATTGATCAACTGTGGATCAATTTATAGGTAGATGAGTTCAAGCTTTTTAAAGGTAATATCTTAATGTCTCAGATCAATCACTACTTACTAAAAACAGTTTCCTCCAAAGTTTTGCTTTTTATAAATCATCACAAGTCATTAAAAATACATTTATTCACAGCCTTTCTAATCACTTCTGGTTTGCATATTGCTATCAGAGATAACATGCTTTTCCTAGAGACATATAAATAATATATAATTTCTCAACCTGTGCTTACAGCTATAGGCCAAATAAATAAAAGCAATATCTATCAGCAGCCAGCATTAGCTTACATTCATACAGTTGTTTAGAGGACTGACAAAAACATCATATTTGAAAATCAAAGTCTTTTTATCAGATTGTGTGCTCATTTGGTTTGTTTTTGCTACTTCATTTTGCAGCTCTTGCTACTGCCATGCACAGCAGGAAATACAGATGAAGTCAAAAGACTAGGTAAATAAACAAAGCAGCTGCTTTAGGATACTTCAGACAGGGCCAAGCCCTGAATTACAGGGCAAGCAAAAATAAGGGGGATAAAAACTTAAAAGAGTATAAAAGTATTTCATGTCTGTCCTGTGATAAGGGGCATTTCATTCAACTTTTAATTAATCCACTGAGGTTTTTTAAGTGAAGGAAGAGTGATGGAAGGAGACTGCTAGTTGAAGACTAAGGGTCTAGTTCTGGTTTTGGGTGCACGTGTGTTTCCTATTTAATTCAAACGAGGCCTGAGGCCAGAGTTTTGCCCTGAGTGATTTGTGACAGATGCTGAATGACAAATAAACTGTCTGAGCAGAGATCAAGGGCTTTGAGTAAGCATCTTGGATTCTTTCTTGGGAAGATGCAAGGGCTTTGTTATAACTTGTATTTCAGCAACCTTTACCTGTCACTAAACCTTACACAAACACAGGAATTACAAGAATGGGAGAAATACATTATACAAATGTAAGCACAGATGCTCAAAGCTTGTTGTTTTTGACTGCTTATCAGTGTCACCTTTAACAGGACATGTAATCTGGTCTGACATATGGGCAGGATGGAAAAGAGAGACAGTTCATATGTTTTGCCAGAGTGACCACCTCAATGGACAGCAGGAAAGGTTATAGTGAGAAAGCCCTTCATCATATCATCCTCTTAGGATGATATTATCAATCTATTGTGCTGGGCCAAGATGCTTCGTGAAAGGAGTCTACAATAAAATAAATGTGGTTTGGAAATGAGAACCTCCTAAAAGTAATAGGAGCAGAATCTAATTTTGATCCTGGTATTAGGCAGAGGCTGCTAATGTGTAGTTTAGAGGATTTATTTTAGAAAAATCTGTATTTGTATAGACATTGATTGGAAACAGGTATATAGATTTGTGAGGACATGCTGTTTTCTGCAAGTTTTCTGCAAACATGTGAACCAACATCCTAGTTAATATTCTATTGGACTTTGTCATTTCACTAAAATATCACAAATTCAGTAAAAGAACAGTTTGGCAGTCTGCAATGTTATGTGCTCATGCTCAGTCCGAGAAAGATAGTGCTAAATTGATGTTACCAGTTTTATACTATACCCATGGTATTAGTTATGACACTGTCTGAATGCAGGTGGTTTATAATGCATATATTGTTCTCGAGGATTCCTTCTCCTTCTTCTGCCTTCAGCTGTATTTTAGCTTCTAGCCTTGATCTTAAAAGTTAAGATGGATGTTGAATATTGTTACCTAGCAGAAAGGGTTAAAAATCAATTTTATCTCCTCATACTCCATCCCTTATCTTCCAGTATTTGAGCAGTGGGGTTTTAACAGTTGTCAGCATAAAATAATTTATTAACTGATGTTATGACAACTTCTGGCGGATAAATATATTACTATATGTACATTGAGGCTCCTGAAATCAACTTTCTGACTAAGAATATGAAAAGAGTATAGCAACCCATCAACTTTTTAATGAAGTAATACTTTCATAAAACACTGCATTGCAGAAGGAGAGTAGTGAGATCTAACTAAGAAAAACCTAAGTATGAACCACACATTTTTCAAGACTCATGGCTATAGATCATAGTTACTAATTATGTTAGACTCATGGCTATAGATGATAGTTACTAATTACTAGTTACTATATTTTATGGATTTTAAAGTTGATATGAACAGATAAAAGAAAATTTT
>VWZD01006783.1:96532-109487 GCA_013396695.1 Sakesphorus luctuosus | reverse complement strand
ACAGATAAAAGAAAATTTTGATTTTCTGCATTCCAAAAGGTAATGAAATCAAACAAATGAAGGAGTCTCATCTTTACTAGCACTAGGTTAAGTTACCTGAAAAAAAAAAAAAAATAATATTTAGTTTGAATTCTAGATGTAGGTCAATTTTCTAAACTTCATTTGAAGACTTCATTATCTCACAGGATGCTTTGGGACTGTGAAGTAAAAGCCTGCACTCCCATCTTGCTTTCAGGACAATATTCAGCCATAGAAAATTATTTGCGCCATTATACCCTAGTCTTCCCTGACCTTTCAAACCTCATTAACCCTTTACTGCTCTGTCATCTACTATTCATTTTGTGAAATGCAGACCTCATTCAGCCCTTCATTAGCTCAGCACACCTTTTCTATGTTGATGGTTCTGTGCTCAAGCATAATAATTCCTTGTACATATTTTTTACATGATAGAGGTAAGTATGCAGTAGAATAAGTTATCAGGTAACACTAGCAATATTTATGCAATTAACTTATTTCTTTAAAAAGTTATTATACAAATTGCTGACCTACCTAAAAATCTGAAACCATGTAAAGCGTATAAAATACATATGTTATTCTGATCTCCCTTAAAACAATATAGGAAGGAGTAGTTCTGTTGAAATTATATATCTACTTAAACTTACTGAATGTCTCTTGTAAATCACTGCATATAATGAAGTCATCATTGGTTTAGTGCTTTAGATATTTTATAAGATGGTATTAAAATGCTGTTAAGACTACCTATCTTTCTAAGCCTTCAAATATAATCTAATCTAATATCAGAAGAACATAATTTTGTCTTGATTTATGTAAATTTTAAAGCAATTTATATTGATTTCTATTAAGGTATTCTGATTAGGGTATACTCTTAACAGTAAGTGTTTAACTCTACTCAAGTAGGTAGATGAACCCTTCATTGAATTGCTGGCACATCTTAAGCCAACTAACCATTCACTTCTGTACCCCAGAATATTAAATGAATGGCTTTTTCCTTAAGAAATTAAAAGCAGAAACTTTAGGAGCATGGATAACACATCTATGAAAATTATTCAGATGTGAAGTGTAAATATGAAGACTGGCATGGAAGCCAATTGAAATCCCCATCAAAGGTATTACTCTACCTGGGCAAATAGTAATTGGAAAATAAAAATTTTGTTGTGCAGCAAATTCTGTGTTTATGGTAAAAACAGCACCAAGTAACAAACTGCTAAGGTGTAATTTTTTACCTCTCTACCTGTTGCTTTTCTCTCTTTCTTTTTTTTTCCCCTAAGAATAAAACACACACATGCACAGAGAGGCTATGCTTGGAATGGCTGTGTTATTTAGACTCATCTAAGGTTGTTATATGCAGGAATCATGCCCATGAACATGCCTTTCCAGTGGGGCTGACACGTTTCTCTTTTCATCTGGTTGATTTCACCTGTTTCTAATACTCAACCTAAACCTCTCCTGATGCAACTTCAGGCCATTCCCTCAGGTTATGACTGGTCACCACAGAGAAGGGATCAGTGCCTGCCTCTTCTCTTCCCCTCACAAGGAAGTTGTAACTGCAATGAGGTCTCCCCTCCTCTTCTGCAGGCTCAACAGACCAAGTAACTTCAGCCACTCCTCATATGGCTTCCCCTCAAGGCCCTTCACCATCTTCATTGTCCTGCTTTGGATGGTCTCTAATAGATGAATATTTTTCTTACTTTGTGGTGACCAAAACTGTACACAATATTCAAAGTGAGACTGCTCCAGTGCAGAGCAGAGCAGAACAATCCCCTTCCTCAAACCGGCTGGCGATGCTGTGCCTGATGCCCCCCAGGACATGGTTGGCCCTTCTGGCTGCCAGGACACTGCTGACTCAGATTCAGCTTGCCTTTGACCAGGACCCCCAGATCCCTTTCTATGACATTGCTTTGCAGCATCTCATTCCCCAGTCTATCTTCACATCCAGGGTTGCTCCTTCCCAGGTACAGAATCCATCACTTCCCCTTGTTGAACTCCATATGTTTGGTGATTGCCCAGCCCTCTAATTTGTTGAGGTCTCTCTGCAGGGTCTCCCTTCCTTTGAGGGAGTTAACAGCTCCTCTGATTTTTGTGTCATCTGCAAACTTGCTTAGAATCCCTTCCAGTCCTGCATCCCAGGCATTTATGAAAATGTTGAAGAGCACAGGGCCCAAGATGGAGCTGTGTGGAACCTCACTAGCGACAGGTCACCAGTCTGATGTTCCCCCATTCACTGTTACCCTCTGTGCTCCATCTGTGAGCCAACTGCTCACCTCCCACATGATGTGTTTATCCAGCTGTGTGCTGGACATTTTGTCCAGAAGGATACTGGGAGAGACAGCACGGAAAGCTTTACTGAAGTCCAAAAAGATTACACCAACTGGCTTCCCTTGATCAACAGCATGGGTTACCTTGTCATAAAAGGAAATTGGGCCTGATAAGCAGACATGGTGGAAATTTATACTGCAATAAAATTCCTGGTTTTCATTCCAATTACTTGCTATTTATTCTCCATTCATCTTGACTCATGTTTTATGGAAAAAAAAATCCAGTATTTTCAACTGAAAATGTTGTTGAAACTTTATGTACAGGAAGTATAAGTCAGGCAATGACCATAGAATAGGTGATTTCATTAACTGTTTAATAAAACTAATTCGAACTCAAAATACAGCATTCATTTTCTACCTTAGTTAAAATCCATGGTAAACTGTATCTTCTGTCTTCCCTTAGGGTGCTGACATTTCTCCTCAGAACTGTAGGATAATCATAGAACCTTCTTTTCTAATTCATTTGCTGATTCTTTTTTCTTGATGTCCTTTTCATATTTTCCAGGGAAATGAAGCACATGCCTGAAATTGAGCCTCTCAGGACTATCAATGGGTGACATAAAGCACAGCATAGGTAGTCTCCCAAAGACATTAAACAATAAAATGGGCTCAGAGAAATTCTTCGTATATATTGCAGGACATTGCAAGGGAAGTACTCTTCAGCTCTGTTGTGAACTTCAATTAACAGATATCTGTGGAGGATTGATGGTATTTGAACTACACTGAATTTGTTTCATGCATATATTCATGTCTACTTCAAATCTCTCAATTTCTCATTAATACAGTGATATAGAGCAAAATGCTTCAAAATTCCATGTTACCGCACACTACCTTTAATTAAACTAACTCAAAATGCCACAGGCATATCTATTAATGTGAAACAAAATGTCCACAAATATTTTTATCAGAAGTTAATTAGAATAATCCCTTCTTCTGTGTCCTTGATTATTTTTTTCTTTAGAAGAAATGCTGATGTTTTAGTATAAACAACAACAACAACAACAACAACAACAAACCAAAACAAAACAAATCCCCACCTACAGGCAACTCAATGAGTTTTGATATTTAGACCAGAACAGAGAATCACAATGTATGTATCTATGAAGTTAGGGCTCTGAGGCTTTTCTGTGAGTCTATGCCTGTGTATCTATATATCTACAAAAATATGAAAAAAGATTTCATTTTGCTATTTGCTATTGTCCACTTTAGGTTTACTTCTGAAGCTTTTTTCAGAGTACAAATTTATTATGTATGTATATTGGGAAAAAAAATCAAAATATTACTCTAATTATCTAAGTTATTATACAAATATAGTTTTTATTATATCAAGATATCAAAAATTGAAACTATTTAACAGACAGTTGATCAAACTATTATGATTTACTATGAATCAGATGGAATTCTAGCTCTCTGGACAAAACCTATATTTTTGCTATTTATGCCTCTATAATTTTGTTCTGAAACACATAGTTACATTATATTGCAAATTGCATAGCACATTCTCTTATCCTTAAATAATATCCTGGAGATCTGCAGCAGAGCATCAGGTACATGCACGAACTCTTTCACCAAAATATTATTTTCCCAAAAAAACATGTTCTTTCACTCATATGATCTCCATTTATTTTTTTTTTACATTCTGTTGCATTACAAATATATGATGCTATCCTAATGCTTAAAAAAAAAAAAAAGCTTATTCAACATCTTTATTGCATTTATGATCATCATTGCCATCTTCAATGTTGTGATGTCACTTTTAAGGGATACTAATGCCAGAGACAGCACTTGTGAGAGTGGCATTAGTTATATCCTTATATTTTTTCAGGACCAAGTAGTCTCCTGTTAAAGAAAAACACTGGTAACAAGAAAAGAATTTTTTTTTTTTTAAAGAGTAAAGTAAGGAACCAGCAGTATGCTATTCTGCAGTTGGGTTTCAATCCTCTTTTTCTGATGGGCATAGCAATCCATAACAATGCAGTGTTTTCCCATTCAAGGTGACTACAAATTCAATGCTTCCTGGCAGCAGAAATTATTCACCTCTCAAGTTATCCTTCTGACACTGAAATTGGTTGCACAAGGAAATGTGTCTAGCAGCCTTGAAATGGAAACAGACAAATTGTAAAGAAGGGTAGCAAGGCATCTAAGCACTTCTGCCGCATCTTGCTGACAGATGGGAGCTGTAACACCAGTCACCAGTGCTTGAATCTCCAGTGCAGTTAAAGAAAAGGAAGCATTCATCAAGCCCTTCATTTCTCATTCCTCAAACTGAAGGCTGTTTACATCATGTCAACAAATGATTACCCTCTGTTGCTGTTGTTGTGCTACCTATTGGAAAAGGTGAAGGGGTTATGTTTTCAAATCCCATGGAAATATTGATTAAGGAAACAAAGTAAGCTGGTTTTTAACACCTAACACCCCCTTGAAAAAAAAATAGGAAGCAAGCATCATCACACTCACATCTTTGACATGAGAAATGGGTTCTAAAGAGAGGACAATGAATTCAAAGCTCAAACTGCTTACATATATCAAGGAAGAACAAAAGGATCTAAGCACTTTCTTTTCCAACTCAGTCATGTCTTTATGTCCTTTCTGTGGTTTTAGTTCTTTACAGCTGGGGTGGCATGGATCTCAGATTTCTTTGGCTTCTTCTTATGTCTTCATTAACTATGCCTAAGAAAACAAAGTTATGTAATCTGTGTGGAAGATAGCAAATTTGTAACTTTGTGAACGAATCCATGTTGGACTATCATTAAAAAAAAAAAAATCCATAAAATAGAAAAGATGAGGAAGTTCTGGTTTAGCCGTTGAATTCCTACCAAACTAAAGTTAAAATATACTCAAAACTTCTAGGTATCACCCAATATCTGCAGCGTCTTTGTCAAGAACAAGACTCTGTTTAACAATTCTTGAAGTTTTGAGACTTGGAGGTAAAGTCTTTGGCTCTCAAAGAAGACACATGAAACAATTCTACTGTTAAAGGCAGAATTTGGCTTATATGAAAATAACAGCAAAAATTACTGTGCTGATTTCCATTTTTTTTTTTTTTTTAGTTCAGGCTATAAACAAGACATTTTTTGTTCTGTTTGAATACATACATTTTGCAACACTTAAAGATCAGGGGTTTTTTTCCTCAATGGTTTAGTCTAATACCTGGATTTAGACAATTGTTTATAAAACTATTTAATGTGTATGCAAAAGAGGAAATAGTACATGCAGTTTAGGCAGGATCACCATGTCTTTGTTTTCTGTTCGAAATTGTTGTGTGAACAACAATTGTTGTGTGTGATGGTTTTACTTTACCTAAGCTTTTAAAGTCTAGTAGACCTTTAGTGCTTTTTCTATCTTGAAAGATGATTAATTGCTTTCTTCTCATTCATATCTCTCTCTGGTAACTAAAGACTTCATCATTTTTCAGAGTGATAAACCTCCATCAAGTACATTGCACTGGCCTTCTTTTATTTCAGCCATGCACAGTTTAATTGAAACCGCTTTCAGCATTTTTGTGTTCCTTGCAGACATGAACTGTGGCTGCCTTACCTTCTGATCCTGTGCAAGTTGTACACTAGTAACTGATATACCCTGAGTTCTGCCCCAATGTCTATTTCCTCTCTGTGCCATTTGTGTTGCTTCTACAAAGGTAGATCCCAGCACTGAAATTCTCTTATCCTTAGTTTTATCCTATCAAGTATTTGATTCTGTTTTGTTTCAGTTCCCTGAGAGAGTCTTTAAAGAGTCTAATCTGCCCATGAAAGATTTGATGTAATAAACACATTTAAAAAATTGGATCTCTGTTAACACGGGATGTGGAATACAGGTGAGTGTTTATAAAACTGTCCCAGTTCTCTATTCAAAGAAATGGAACAGTCACATCTATATGGTCAACCCAAAGGTTGTATTTTGATTTCAAAAAAGATGAAACTCCATCTATTATTTTTCTCTTTATTATGATAAATTTGTGTTTTAGGAATAACATAATATTTTCGAGCATTTTAGAGCATCAATGCCTGTAATTATTGTGTTTGCATCTGACATGAGTTCTCTAGATGTTTAAAAACCATTTTTATTGAAAGATTGTAACTGGAAAATACTGTATATATATGAGGAGGGTCTCATATTGATAAAACAACCAGGTCTTGAAAATAGAAATTATATAAGACTATAGAAGAAGGAGTAAGACTTCCATATTTAGCTGATATGCTGAAGGTGGAAAATAGAAAAAGGAGAGATAAAAGGATTACCTGGTATAAAAGATAGTTCTGTTTTGCCTTTTTGGCAGACCAACTTCCCCAGATCACTAATAAAGTCACCCCTAGCAATTTTGGAGGTAAGAAAAATGGCCGTGTTTCCTACCTAATAATTATATTGTCAAAAATTTAAATAATCATACTGAAAACCACAACACTACCAGGAGACAGTAACAGGGTAAGAATGGAATACCTCTATTAAAGGTATAACTTTAGATGATGTTAACCAAGAATATGAACCAACAATATTCTGTGAATACTGTTGATGAGTTAGCTGCTTGTTTTACGAATCTTTCATCCTTTGATTTTGTTATATAATCATTTTTGCTATGTAATATGTTTTTATTCAACATACTAACAGAAACATGGTGTGAAAAATCTTTATAACAGCCTATCCGAATACCTTTCAGATACGAAGTACTTTGAACATAATCTGGCACATAGGGCAGAACAGGCATGTTAAACATGAAACTGCTTTTACAGTAATACTCTAACCCCTTATAGCTACAAAGACTTTGAACAACTGGGAATTGTGTACAGATGGTCAGTTTGTCATTAACACAATACAACAGTGCTTTTCTTGTTTCTAGCCAATGTTCGTATGCTATTCATTTAGTTCTCCTAAACTTTGCTCTGTTTCTGATTCTAAACTTCAGGTGCATGGTAACTTACAGCTGAGACTGTAACTTCTGCATAGAGCTCTGCTAGGTTTTATGATCCAACATTAGGTAATTCACACCATTGATGATGATGTTATGAATGGCTAGCATAAAATGAACACATGATTAACTTTAAGTCACAGACATTAACAATAAAAAGAAAACCATAATTTTCACTACACATGTCTAGATAGTTACAGCAGACTATTGAAATAGGACTGTTTGGAGAGTATTTTGAATTTTCATTTTCTGACAGGTAAGTAAGTATTCAAAGACAGAACTAAGTACGTGTATATAAATCAGTAGGTACAAATGCACGATCTGTAAAGGTATGAGTATATATGTGGTGGGATGGTTTCACCATCAGAACTTCATAAGTATCAATGTGGTAACAACTATATACTGATGTGGGCACATTAATGTTTTATTTTAACAAGACTATAGTATATTTCTACATATGGAACAACCTGAATTAAGCACGGGTTAGGTAGTTTTGTATTTCTGACATTTTTGTTTTATGTTTAAGCTGGATTTTCAAACTCCTCAAAGGAGCATGATCAGAATTAGGCATTGTTGCATTCTAAAATCCCTTCCAGAAGTCATTTACACAGCAAATCAGAAAGAAGTGCAGACTATTCCATACAAGCACCTGGAGACTTTCTTCCTTACACTTGAGAAGTTAAGAGGTGGAATTGGTTTGTACGCTACTTCAGCACTTACAGAAATAGATTTAAATCCAGTGTCAGGTGCAGTATTGATGTGACTTGGAGACTGTAGTCTTTCTCTAAGTCAGATGGACATCCTCCTTTCTATATTTGCAGATAAAATAACTAAAAAAAAAATTAAACAAAAGTGTACAATATGCACTACTAACATAAGTAACTATGTCAGTATATCCATAGGAGAACAAAATGGAAAGCAACATTTTAGTAATGATGTAAGCTACAAGAGCATTGCTACTGAAAGTTTGGTAATACATGGAGAATGTTCCTATGTCCTGTATCAGGACTGAAATCAGTTAGTATTATTGTAAGAGAGACATGAGAATAGGATAAAGAACAGACTTAGAAGGGATTTCAAGAATTGATCTAGCTCATTCATTCTTCCATACAATGACTTCTTTACCTTTCCCATCCCAAAACTTTTATAAATATCAATAGCTAGGAGTACTGCAAATTAAAGGAAAGATGTATCAGCACGTTACTGACAAGGATCAAAACAAAGATAAATCTGGGAATATGTGGTGAACAGCTTCAGGAGCTGGTTCTGGGCCCTCACTTGAAGATAGCCAGAACAGACAACACACAACAGTGGTTAGATTGTCTTAATAAATTACTAATTAATAATGAGTATGACCTTCTTTCTTCCCATCTCTCTGATCTTTTCACTTGCACGTATCTCTGTTGTCTTTCCAAATGATGCTGCCACACTTGGTGCAAAATCTTCTTACTCTACTGCTCCTGTCATTTGGAACAACATTCCTGTAATTCCTTGGCTCATTAAATCATAAAATCACCTGAAATGCTCTTTTCCAGGTTTGTGAGTTTTAGCTTCTTTTTCTTTCTATTGACCTTCTAACACCATATGATTCAGTCTATGAGTGCTTATTTCAACACGTGGTCCATAATACCAAATTTTGCATAGGCTTAGTGCCTCTAAAACTAATGTCTTTGCACAACAGAGAAAAAAATAGTACATAAAAAGTGCATAAAATGCATCCCTTACAGGTATCAGCACATAAAATTGTTTCCATTTGTTCATCAATGCATTGAAGCATTCTGTAATATAAATTATAGTAAATTAGGAACCTGCAATTTGAACAATATTAACTAAATGAAGCTGGAATGATACCGTGCTATGATCAGAATCATCAAATATTTGAGAACATCTTCAGTACATACTGTTAAACTGACTTATTATCAGAAGTTATGGCTTGATGTTCATAGCTGTAGAGTCCTGCAGACTGCCAGATATCTCAGTTATCTGTTCACTTAGCCACTTAGATGGGTAAATAACTTACTAGGTTATTTACCTGCAGATTATTTCCCATCTACACTTACATACATTCATTTCTTGGTTGTCAAATTCTCTTTGATATTTATAGCAATGAATCATGGAAACATTTGAGTTGGAAGGGACCATAAATATCACCTGGTTATGACTGCACTCCCATGGCAGGGACACCTTCCCCCAGACCAGGTTGCTCAGAGCCTCATCCTGCCTGTCTTTGAACGCTTCCAGGGATGGGGCATCTACAGCTTCTCTGGGCAACTTCAAGCCCTCACCACCCTCAAGTAAAGAATTTCTTTCTAATATCCAATCTAAATCTACCTTCTTAAAGCTTAAATCCATTTCCCCTTGTGCTATCACTATATGCCATTTTAAAAAGTCCCTCTACAGCCCTCATTTAGGCCCTTTAAGGTACTGGAAGGCTGCTATGCCTCCTTGGAGCCTTCTCTTTTCCAGGCTGAACAACCCCAACCTTCTCAGACTGTTTTCTATGGACTCGCTCCATCAGGTCAATGTCATTCTTGTGTTTGAAGCCCCAGAGCTGCTTGCAGGACTCCAGATAGGGTCTCACAAGAGGATATTAGAGGTGGAGAATAACCTCCCTTAACATGCTGGCCTCACTTCTTTTGATGTAGCCCAGGATATGGTTGGGTTTCTGAGATGGAAGCACAGATTGTCAGCTCACGTTGAGCTTCTTGTCAACATTTGATAAGGGTTTCAGTTAATCAGGAAAATCTATTAGCCTCTGTTAAAGGTTCAAACACAGGAAGGTGATGTTGGGAGAAGCACTCTCAGAGAATTTTTCTCAGCATACCAACACAAAAGATTTAGGCTTGGAGTCCCAGGAGGGAGGACAAAAGATAGCTGATGGCTTTGAGATTCAAGCTTAATGGTGGGTGAGAAAACAGAACTCCAGCACTTGGGGGTGAGGAAAAGTTTTTCTTTCGTTGTTCCCTGTGTGCTGGTTTGATTTTTTGTTTTGTTTTGTTTTGTTTTTTTATTTTGGGCAGCTGCAGAGGAGGAGCCACGCCTTGCTGGTGAGCTCTCTTTTTCTGGCTCTGCTCTTTACTTTTCCCCCTCCATCTCTGGGCACCCTGAGCTTTGGAGAGAGACAGAGAAGAAAGGAAAGACACAGCTGCTTCAGGACACTGCAGACCTTTTTTTCCCCCTCTTCCTGGGGATAGATTCATACTGCAAGGAGATTCCTGGGAACTATCACCATTTCCTCCACTCCCAGCTTTTATCCTTCTTCCTTTGGGACAAAGGACAAAGAGAGAAAGAGAGAGCTCATATGAGTGTGTCCCGCTTGTCTCTGCCTTGCTGGGAAAAATACTGATAATTCATCTTGTAGCCAGCCGAGGTGGGACACTGACACTGTCCATAAATATAACTGCTCCGGGAGGAATCTACCATTTCGGGGGGTTGTTCTCTTTTGTTCTTTACTTTGGGTGCTGGGGGAGTAGTTTGCTCTGGTCTGTTTACAGTTATATCTATATCTACATATAAATGTATATATATAATAGTTAAGAACAGTTATCCTTCTTATATCCATTTTCTAATTAAAGTTCCTTTTCTTAAATTTAATAAAGAGTGACATGATTATTGTGGAGGAATCCTCTCCTCTGCTTGTTGGTAAACATTTTGGTTTTCCCCTCAAACTAAGACAGCCTCTCTAAAAATTTCTTCTTACAGAAAAACTTCAATTTGTTTTTGCAGCTTGGGCACTAGACTGTGAACTTTTTGATTACTTTACTGAACTAGGTTCATTTTTCTTTTTAAGTATGAAGAAAGGAATACAATATCCTTAACATTATTCTCTTATAAGAGTTCCCAGAAATTGAAGTTAATGGGTCAGTGCTGTTGTTAACAGTACTGAACAGTTCACTGATGTGAGGAAATATATTTTTTTCTTTCTGACATGGCAAAAATAACTGAATAGAAAAGCTCTTGTTCACTGATACTTAACCATACTGTTTTCTACCAGTCATGTAACAAAAGATTTAATATTTTTTTCAAAAAGAATCAACAGGATAATACTACTAGACAATCCAACATTTAGTTCTGTGTTCCATTCGTGGATCTGCCAGTGAATTGAATTACTGCTTAGCTTTGTAGATGTAGTTCATTTAACCAATGTAGACTTAGATTTATTGAGGCATTTTAAGTTTTGATAACATAATTTGTTTAAATGTTTATGCAACATGTTGTGATTTGATGTTATAAAATACATAAGAACATATTGTACTTAATGGTAGGGCAAGCAGCAGAATGTTAAGAAAGCTGTTTTGAATAATACTTTGCCAAAGTATTTAATTTTCATCACTTTTTTTCTCTTTTTTTTTCTTTTTTTTTCTTTGTGATAAAACATAGCTATCAAAATGTGAAATAACCAAATTATATGTTTGTGTCGATGAGAACTCTGTGTTTCAGTGAAATTGCCCTTTAGTGGTGTGCTATGCATTAGACTTACCAAACATATTCATTCCAATGCAAAACAGATATCAGAAAAGTAAAATCACTGAGCATTCTCACATTCTTACATAATGTCACAAACCTGAAAATTTCCATCTTGTGATTTTCTTGATGTCTGATGGATTGAATACAAATTACTCAAATATGTAAAATTTTTCAGATCCTTATTTTTTCAGAATCAGAATCTCAATCCTTAAACACTGTTAAAATTATGCAACTCCCAAAGTCTTGTTTGATGGTCTCTCTTTTGTATATAAGCTAAATATCTGTAACTACTCAGTTGATGGGATAATTGAAAAGCATTTCTGAAGCTGACTTTGTAAAATGGTCAGTAATAAGGAATCTGTTCTAGTGATATTTATATTTTTAAATTATACCATTATTATAATATTGTTTTAAAATAATTGAAAAAAATAATGCTGACTTGAATTCAATCTAATATGATCATCAAAGTATTAGGTAAATGAGAAAAAGAGAAGCAGGTACTTGTTTTCCCAAAGAGAAGAGCACAAGGTACTACATCCAGTTTACTTTTGTAAACCAACTGAAACAACTGTAAGAAAGTAGTTCAGAACAAATTTTTTTTATATTCTCTGCAAGGTAAAGGGGTAAAGAAACAGAATAGAGAAGTCAAAGCCAACTGAAGGTGATTTTAGAAAATAGAAAATGTGCCTATGTCTGAGATTTGGTAATTTTCAGACAATGCAGATCCCAATATTTTGATCAGGATTTCTAATCACCTCTGTCTTTTGATTCACAATATAAACAATAACTAGGTAAAGTTCTGGTGTAATTATTAAACCATACAATGTATTTATCCTGTTTTCTTGATGATACTTAAAGACTTAATGGTAAGGGAGACCATATTAATATATTTGTTTTAGGGATAACTGACTTTCAAATTTCTGAACAGGAAAAATCTTTGAACACAGCTCCAAGCAAGGAAAAGAATAGAGTTAAGACAAATTTTTCAAGTTCCATAATTTTAATTATCATGAAGGCAATCAAATTTAAAACATTTTTATTATTTTTTCAGTAAAATTATATTTTCCAAACAATTTGTTGCTGAGCAAGGTGAATGCACTTTATACATTACTTTGTATAAGTAAATTTGTGTCAATGAAGTCTTTAGAAGACAGTCAATAAATTAGCCATCAGCTTCATTTTAGGACTAGACTACAGTTCTATAGTTCCTAGTGCTGATGTTCAACTCTCTTGAACTTCTTTCCAAAAA
>VWZD01006783.1:78549-92488 GCA_013396695.1 Sakesphorus luctuosus | reverse complement strand
TCCCCTCCTCTTCCCTCCTCTCCCCTCCTCTCCGCTCGCCTCCCTTCCTCTCCCCTCCCCTCCCCTCATCTCTGATTTGACTGCAGGAATCTAAATGGAACCTTGATTTGGCCTGTCAAATTATTTGAACAAATAGAAAAATCTGGCACAAAATAGCAATGGGATCAGAGGACTACAATGAACCCCCGCCCCTGATTCTTTCCACAGCCCAAATTGAGAGTCTGGACTACTGTGTTGCCAAGATTACATTATTTGTTTATTTTGTGGTTTGTTTTTTTTTTTTTAATGAAATGGAAAATTAAATATTTAGGGGGGAAAAAAGCACTTGTTTACACTGTGCTTGGCTGAACAGGACAGAGGGTTTGGTTTGGTTTGGTTTGGTTTTTTTGTTTGTTTCCAATACTTAAAATTTTAGACTAACATGATCAAAGAACTAAGATCCCAATGATTCAAATAAGAGTATAATAGTTCTTTTTGATTCATTTATTCATGGTTTCCAATGGTTTGGCATTCTTATATGGAAAGTATATTAAATATATACATTTCATACAGATTTTAGTAGATGAAAATATCTTTCATTTGAATGAGGACCTGAATTTAAGTTCTGGAATGACGCAGTTTCATGGTTTACTCATTTCTATATGTCCCGCATATAAATATAAATAGGTGAATGGGCAAAAATGACAAAGTCATGGAAATTCTTGAGGACTGTTAAAGAATCTCCTTTCAATCTTTTGTCAGGATTCCTCATTTTTAGCAACAGTGTGATACCAGGCAACTTTTTTAAAGGTTCTCATGTCTCGTCTCTTATGCAAAACTTCTAACCTGTAAGAGAGTGTGGGCTAACATATGTATTGCTATAGCAATGGCAATTTCATTACTGCTCTTCTTATTTAAGCTTATTTGAATGCAGGGCCAAACTTTGAATATGGTGTTCAAGTGTACATTCACACTCTATTAGCTCTGGTTAGTTTTACCTTGCCTTCCTTTAAAAGTTTCTGTTTCAAGAAAAGTAAATCTCAGTGTGTCCATACTTCAGTTACTAGAGATTCAATAGTTGTGGAGGAGGGGAGAGTAAAAATAATTAGGAAAACCTATTTGTTTGATTCTTTTGTTAGAACAAATTGAAGTACAATTTTGGTTTTATTCATTTTAAACACAGCTGTTTGAAATCACGCAACATTATATTAATTAGCACACAATTTCCCCAGACCAGCTGTTATTGCAACAATTCATGAAAAGGTCCAGGTGTAAAATATGAGGAGTTTGATTGCTCATGGGGGTGGTAAGAGCATATGGAGTTTTTCACCTTTAAGTTGATGTTAATCCAACCTATGCCAATAGCCAGCAACTCTTGAATTGTTACTCTCTAATGACCCTTCCGCAGCTCAGGAGACATGCCTAGGTAGTTCCACTTCATTTCCAAGTGTGTAACTCACAAAATTTCTGAATATTATCTTGATATTTCCAGATAACTGATGATCAGTGAAAAACAAAATATATACTGATTTCTTTTTGATGTTCTTGTTTTGAGACATATTGGGAAATTTGTAGAGGTGATGCTCTAAATTTCTTCTTTCACTAGAAGAGTATGAAAAGGATTATTTTCTAACACTTTTATTTTACCATCTTCAGCACTGCTTTCAGTTATATAGTGTATTACATGTCACCATTATTGTAGCTGTCTCTCTGCTTTAAGATAGTAAAGAATATTTCAAGACACAAGATCTTATATAAAGAAAGTCCAGTCTCTGTTTGTCAAGACTTATGAAGTCATGATACATAACCGAAAGTAATCTAGGGACAATACTTATATAAATAAATGATGAACAGCATGTGAGATCAATTCTAAACTCATTTTGGTTTATGAAAAATATTTACACATCTCTGGGGAATCCTTGAAAGGTTTTTTTACATCTAGTTTGAGGGTCTCTTTTTTAATTACTCTAAATTGCCAGGCAAATGCTTTGGTTAGAAGTTGGGCCATTCTTTGTTCTTTGATGTAACGTAAGTTTCTGTGTAGCAGGTGGTCTTTCCTGCTATTTATAATGCAGCCTAGAGAGGTCTGTCAGATGTAACAGCTCTTCTTTATCTGCATGGAATTTGAGTAAATCACAATGGAACCGATGGATAAATGCTCACATACTACCACAGACCCACCTGCCAGTAGTAGCCTGCGAAATTCCACAAACACTCCCGATTCTTCAAAAGCGAGAAAAAAGTCTGATGGGTGTGTTTCTGAACTGCTGGAGGATATTCACTTTGTTTATACACAAACGTAAATGTGGTCATTAGGAAAAGAGAACAAAACTAACAAACAAATTATGACAGCTGTTCCATGCATATATGTTACAGTTACATTCCAGATTTCTGCAGAAAATCATTGGGTAATTAAAAATTATTCCCTAATCTCCTATGCTAATTCTAAATTAATTCTCTTTTCTTCCTTTTCTTTTTCTTGACTCTCATTCCTTTTCTTTTTTTTTTTGGTCCCCTTATCTCCTTTACTTAAAATTTTAAACAGTTCTCTAATTAATTTTGTAATAAAAGTATTTAGTAAGACCAAATATTGCTAAGATTTTTGACTAAAATAGTTTTCTTTAATGAACGGGTTGATAAACATTTGAAAAAAACCTTCCTCATACAGGGTTTTAAAGATATCTTTTATTATTTAAAAGATAATGAGAATTACAGGTATATAACAAATACTTAAATATTTCTTACTAAAAATCATGAAGAAAAAATAATTTAAGGGGGAAAATTCAAATCAAGCAAACTACTTTAGAAGAAACATTCTTGATGTTGACGGTTCAGATTTTCAAAGCAAACATTTTCTTTTCCCATATCAAAACAGTGGATTATTTAACCTAATAACATTCCTAGCACACTACGTACTGAATTTCCCCTAAATACCTGTCTGTTCTGTGACTGATAAACAGGGAAGTGATTTATTTCTTAAATATGGCATAACCACTGTTGTGGGCTGTCCCTGACTGCATGCCACGTGCCCATCAAAGCTGCTCTTGTCTTGCTTCTCCTCAGCTGGGCAGGGGATAGAAAATATAAGGAAAGACTCATGAGTCAAAGTAAGGGCAAGGAGAGATAACTCACCAGGTACCGACACAGGCAAAACAGGCTCAACTGGGGAAAAATAGTTTAATTTACTAACAATCAAATCAGAGTAGTGTAATAAGAATTAAAAACTAAATCTTAAAACACTTTCCTCCCACCCTCCCTTCTTCTCAGGTTTAATTTCATTCCCCATTTTCTCTACCTACTTCCCATCCAGTGGCACAGATGGATGAAGAATGGGGTTTGTGGCCAGTTCATCATATGTTATTCTGCCACTCCTCCCACTTGTCCCCCTGCTCCAGTGTGGGTCACTTCCACAGGGTGCAGTCCTTCAGAAACAGGCTGTTTCAGCCTAGGTCCTCCATGGGGTCACAAGTCCTGCCAGCAAACCTGCTCCAGCATAGGTTTCCCAGAGAGTGACAACCTCTTTTGGGCATCTACCTGCTCCAGTGTGGGACTCCTTCATGGTCTGCAGGGGCACAGCTGCCTCACTGTGGCCTTCACTTGGGCTACAGAGGACTCTCTGCTCTTGCACCTGGAGGACCTCTTCCCCCTTCATCTTCACTGACCTTGATGTTGGCAGAGTTTTCTCTCACACAATCCCACTCCTTTCTTCCACTGCAATTGCTGTTGTACACTCCCACCCCACTCCCCTCCCCCCATCTTAAACATGCCATCCCAGAGGTTTTACCACTGTCACTGATGGGCTTGGCATTGGCCAGCGGTGGGTCTGTCTCACAGCCAACTGGCATTGGTTCTGCCAGATGTGAGGAAAACTTCTGGAAGCTTCTCACAGAAGCCACTCCTGAAGCCCCCTGGCTACCAAAAACTTTTCACACAAAACCAACACAGACACATATAAGCACTTAACAATTAATATTTCTTCCAAATTGTTTTTCTTCCCATTTGTTCCAAGTTCTTTTCAACATTGATTTGCATATAAAATGAAAGTGAAAGCTCTCTGAAAATTATGTTCATTTATCAATAATAAAAACTTCATCAGCTAAAACTTATGAGACTATTAACTCATTAATTCTATGTCTACATCTATAGTATGATAACTGTAGACAGGAATTCAGTCCTACAGAAATTTAATTCAGTCAGTGATTGCCCAGCTTCTTTTTATTTTAATTTTATTTGTGAAAGGAGTACATGAAAATTCCTTGCCTCAGAGCAGAGATGCAAATACACAGTGTGCTCTATAAAGGGCTTAGATGGTTTGATACTGAGTAGCATGTGAATATATTTGTGTATTAATATTTGAGAGTTACATTCATCTTTAAGTTTATACATGTGTATGAAGTAATGAACATTGCTCTGGCCATCTGCTTCACTCAACAAAGTCACATGGTTTTAGAGCTGGTCAGACTACTTGTAAAAGCATAGGTCAGAATTAAACTAAAAAGGCAGACTTATTTATCTGCAATATTACATAAGCCCAATTAAGCATGATGTGTTTTAGTATAATGGATGGAGATTTTATTATGTATCATGAAGCTTCATAATGTAGGGGAGATTTCTGCTATTGTTAATTGATTCTTGCATCCACTTTTTTCCTAACAATTCTTTAAAAAAGAGAAGATTTCATTTATGTTATTTAATCAATTACCAGGATTAGATTTCATTATATGAATATATAGAACTAACATAATGATATCCTGTTATGTCATTTAAGTCTCTAGACACCATGATAATACAAATAATAACATAAGAGACAGAGAAATTTAGCTCCTGTGTAAAGTTAGGACAACAATTAACTCTGTTTATCTTATGTGCAGAAAACCTGCACTGGATATCAAGATTCTAGAACTGAAGGTTTTTTCGTTTTCTGGTACCACTGGAAAACAAAATCCTTTGTCAGCTACTTGAAATGCAAAATCCTTACTGGATAGTAAACCCTTCCCTTCAGGCATTTTCTCCCTCATTGAACTGTTTCCATTAATTAAAGGTAGCACAGAAAAAGCTCTGTGTTGTCTGACTAAAGACTAAAAAAGAAAACAAACAAAAAGAGTGAGTATGAAAGAGATGGAAAAACGGAAATGCCTTAACAATTTCCACTTTTTGGAAAGTTACTTGTGTTTCCTTTTTACACTGCTTGCTTCTGCCAAGAAGAAAGGAAATGGACAAAGTGGTGCCCCATCAAGCATCCTGTGTGTCAGAGCATACTGTAAATTTCAGAGTTAATGCCAGTGAAAACACATACTTCAAAGAAAAGCAAAACTGATCAGCAATTTTACACTAACAATTACAGCTCTTCATTTCCAACCAAAACCCAAAACAGCTAAGCGCTGATGCAGCTTTAGATTTGAAGTGATCTTCAATGTAACATTTTCTTTGACATATTTAAGACTAACACTTGAAGCTTTGGCAAGTAAAAAATAACAAGTTTCAGAGACACCTAACATTTTAATTTAGGACCACCAGTCTGTGCTGTCTGGCCTTGTGATAATTGTGTTTCTTCCCCTGCAGGCTCCAGCGTATGCAAGTATGCCCAATGTATGACCAGTGTATCATCAGATAGTTGCTATGAAAGGCAGTACTACCTAACAGTTTGAAGAAAAGCCTGCCAAGAGGATATTTGGGTGACAGGGGAAATCTGATGAAACTAGTTAATTGATATGACCTTTATTCAGGAAAATTTTAACCATGTTTTTAGTTTTTAACTGTGCTTAAAACCTGCTGATTTCTGGGAGTTAAATATTCATGTTTAAATTGCCACCTTAAACAAGCATACTCTCATTTACCAAATGATCTAATAGTATAAAATTCAAAAGATGTATGTTAATTTTGCAGAGAAAATAACCTTACTAGTCTCTGTTCATGTTGCAAAAAGGAATTTTCTAGTTTGCTTAAGCTTTTGTATTGCACTGGGCAGGGACACATGCTGTTAGAAATTCTCAAAATTAAACACCATGTACTTGAACATGACCTATTTTACTTACACTGAAAACTATACTTCATGTTAAGTGATTAGCTGAATATATAGCTCTGTGCATCAAAATTCAACATTTTTAACCTTGTGGCATTTTTAGTTATCCTGCAGAGCCAGAACAGACTGAATGCTAAAAGACATTCTAAGCAAGACAGATAGAGTTTTAAAAGGAGAACAAACAGTTGTATTTATGTCTTATGCATTCTATTCTGCTGTAGATAACTTCTTAAACAATTCCACCTCTGAACCTTGTTTTGAAAGTCTGTCTTTGAAAAAAAATAAAAAAGTCAATTAGAATAGCAGCTACAGCTGAAGTAAACAGTCATTAGGGATATAACGCCATTCTGTGCATCCAGCTTGAAAATACTGTTGTGCCTGCACTTCAGCATTTCAGTGTGATGTCTAATGACTTTTTTCCCAGTTTCAGGGCCTCTAAAATATTGCTGAAAGCTGAAATCTTTCCTTTGTTTGAACTGTTAATTAGTTTTGTGTATATGGGATTTATGAAGTACTGGGTGTTTAAATCACATCTCAGATTAGATCTGCCTGGAAGTGCTCTGCATTACAAAATGAATCCTAACAAATACAAGGTTTGTGAATTATATCCATACAGGTTTATAGACAAAATTAACCTGTGAATCTTTTACTGAACAATTGTTGATTTCCTCAATCCTCTTGGTTTAATGGTATTTTCCTTGATTGAATCCTTTATCCAACCTTGAATGGAGTCATACTTCTGGCCAAGAAATAATGAAAACAACATGCTATGCCAGGGCTCCCCATCTCCCTGTCTGTTTTACTGACAGAGAAAGGTTTGTATGAATCTCTCACAGCTTCTGTCACCTGATATCTGAATTCATTGTCTAAACAAGGGAGAAAAATACCCACTTAGCAATAAATCTTATATTTTCATATTCCTTAGATTTTGAAGACATTGTCTTATTAGGAATCCAATCTGTCAGGAAAAACAAAGTCTATGCAAAGAAATTCTTACTGGCTCTGTGTTATGTTACGGTACTTTTATTAGATGGTGACATTCCTAAGACAGCACCTGCTGCGTGGATTTGGGCTGTTAGCCAGAAAAGAAATAAAAAGGAAACGTGTGGTTTAAATCTGAGTGGCAATGGGCTTGCATTACTGTAACAAATACCCACATGTCTGAACAGTTGGAAAGTTAGAGTGAATCACAGTTGTAAGCATTGGGGATAAATATATGTATAAGTGGCACTGTTATCACCATAACTTTCAGAGCAACAAAGATATAAAATGTCTCTTCTACATCTGTTCTTTCCTCTGGAAATATAACTATCAAATGATATTTTCTACCCAGTATGTATGAAAAGAATCAACTTTTTCTTTCCTCCATCTCCAGATTTGTTAGCACACTCTGGCCCATTCTATTGCCAAAGCAGCAGAATTTATAAGGAGAAAAAAAAAAAAATTTTTTCCTTTTATCTCTGTAAATCTGGAATAGCTCTGGATTTAATGCTCTATGAATGTGGCTGGAGACAGAATTATGTCTAGAATTTTTTGTGTGTTTCCAGGACTTCACAAACTGTTCCCCACGTATAAAAATTCAATCCCCAAAAACAAAGATGATCACTAATCCAAAGCAAATGTACTCTTCAGACATTATATAAAAGATCATTTCTCATTTTTGAGTTCTGCATTTGATATGCTGGAAGTGAGATCTGGATGTATGATGAAATCTAAAAAGCAAGGAAGAAAATAAATAAGCTCAAGAAAACAAGTAGATACTAAACTAAACAAGTAGATACTAGAGGACTGTAAGCCTTTTTTTCTGCATATCTGGATGTAGAATTTTCTTTCTGAATTTATATTGTGTGTTGAATATCTCCAAACCCCCTGTAGAACAGTGCAGATGTCATAGAATTCCTTTTCATTTATCACAGACAGGTTGTTTTAGAAGGAACATAAGACTGAACTTGTCCCTCATGCAGAGAGGACTTCTGATTTAGAAACTAATGTCTAGCAACAAGATTGTCACCAAAAAAGCCAGTAATTAATGTTCCATTGGCTTCTGGCATACAACACTTTCTCAAAAGAGCTATATTTTGGCCTTTGAGACATCCGTCTATCTAAGTTCATGGATGTTGATTTTATGGGATTAGTCCAGATGACCATAACTTGTGAAGCAAATGTAAATAATTCCTGACACTTTTAATGGGGATGGGTAAGATACAGATCTCTTATTCTCTGTATGATAGTCAAAGCAAAAATTTCATAGTTTGATTGATAATACTTATTGGAAGCCTATTATTATTGCTGCAGTTTGTTTAGAGGCTGTCTCAATGGTTTGGTTCTGCAACTGGGTCAAGGCAATCCCAAGTGTGAGTACAGGCTGGGAGGAGAATGGATTGAGATTAGCTCTGTAGAGAAAGAGTTGGGGGTGTTTGTTGATAAAAAACTCAATATGACTCAGTAATGAGCACTTGAAGCCCAGAAAGCCAAACCCATCCTGGGCTTCATCAAAAGCAGTGTGGCCAGCAGGTTGATGGTGATTCTGCCACTCTTGTGAGACCGCACATGAAGTTCTGCAACCTGATCTGGGGCCTCCAAGACAAGAAAGTATGGACTTGTTGGAGCAAATCCAGAGGAGGGACACAAAGTTAGCAACAGGACTGGAAGGTCTCTCCTATGAAGGCATACTGAGTGAGTTGGGGCTGCTCCGCCTGGAGAAGAGATGGCTCTGGGGAGACCTTACAGCACTTTCCAGTACACAAAGACAGCTAACAAGAAGACTGGAGTGGGACATTTTACAAGGGCATATAGTGATAAGAAAATGGCTTTAAGTTGAAAGTAGGTACATTTAGATTAGATATTAGGAAAAATATGTTTACTGTGGAGGACAGTGAGGCACTGGAATAGGTTGCCCAGAGAGGCTGTGGACTCCCCTTTCCTGGGGGGGTTCAAGACCAGGCTGCATGGAGATCTGAGTAATCCAGCCTAGTACAAAGTTCCCTTCCCTTGGCAGAGAATGGGAATGAGACGATCTTTAAGGTCCCTTCCAACCCTAAATATTCTATGATTTTATGGTTCTATAACTTGGAAAATATTCAAGAAAGTTCCTACACTGAGAAAATTTGAAACAAATTGGAACTCATTGAGAGATCCTTGGCTATATTCAGAAGGTATGGTTAAACCTTCCTTCATAAGAAGTGGTGTGAGGCTGGAGGTAGAGTGAAGGCATGAACTTTTGTAATGCTGATTAGAAAAATCCCATGCAACTTGACATTAAATTTCAGCCAACTGTGTGACCAGTGGAAAAGTATGTTTGCCTGGAACTCTGTTCTAAGCTGTGGCTGATGTGTCAATGTACATGCAGGAAATGCTAATGAGGAGTCTTCTGATGTTTTCTCTTTTGAGTCTTGCTGGTGGGAAGGTATTATAATGTTAGAGCAAAAGGAAGGTTTCAGTAATTTAAAACTGGACTTGATCTCTTTTGCTAGCAAGCTTTCTTTCTAGACAGCCGTGCATCTGTCTCCCCTCGTAAAACTCTCCATGCACTGTTTTGCTTCCAGTGTTCCGTCTTGTTATGTATTTCGAAAATAGCTGGCAGTGCTATTCTCCATATATGTGACATAATAAAAAAACAGCTTGGCATCAGTCCAAAAGGATTTCTGAAACTGCATCAAATAGGGGAGAGTCTTAAGTTCCACAATCTCCTTCCAAAAAAGAATGACTGTAAGTCCTTGATTTAGTGCTGTTGATTCAGCTAGTGAAAGCAATCAGCTAAGATGTTGTTTATGCTCGTGAGCTCCTTCTCTGCTTAATATATTGGATATTAATACTGCTTCATTACTAGGTAAATATAATATCTTCCTATTTCTAAATGCCAATAACATGCAAAACTTGCTTTCTGTGTAACTTCCCCTTCAGCTTACTTCTCTTTATGGATGTCTGTAAGTCACAGGTTTCTTTTGAGAGTCCTGAAAATATTTCAGAATTATGGGGAGGAGAACTTAATGTCTTCTTTTTCCTTTACTAAAATGCTTTACATTTTGGAGAAAAGACCATCTATTTGCTCTGTGGATGAACTGTACAGCTCAATACAGAGCAAAAATTTTTGTCCATGATTGGACCTTTTAGATTTTCTTGGCTATATTAATTAATAGAGTAATTAAGACCTTTCTAAATGACAGATGAGTAGCTTGCTTGACAAGAGTCTTTTCATTCAAGGTACCCATGCAAAGAACTTCTGATAAGCCTCTTGCAGAATGTGGATGGCCATGTTACCAATCCGTGATGAGCAAACCTAAAATAATTCAGGAGATGCTGTACTTCTCTGAAACCTGCACTGTCACTGGTGCCTAGGCACAACACACATAAATCTCTTCTGTATGTGTAGTGGGTATGACTGCAAGGGTCAAGACTGAAGAACTGGACTGACCCAGGTTTTCCAGCTGGGTTCTGATAAAGACTTCTCAATCAGAGTTTCATGGAAGATTTCTAGTAGTTTCCAGAAAACAGCTTCATGTATGATAGAGTGTGTCAGTAACTGGCCTTTCTTGAACTCACTTGAACTTTTAGAATCACAGTTTATCCTGCTGGAAGAGAGGGGTGTTAATTAGTGGTGTCCTATTTGATGCAGGAATATTCAGTCTGTTCTGGTTTTATCTACATCTGTGAGCACAGAAAAACTAAAAGCTTCATACGAGACCAAGTTTCGTGCTTGTTATTTATATAATCCTTGAATGCTATGCTTTCATGTTGGTATCACACAGCCATAGATAGTGAGTTCAGTGGTATTTCTGTTCTTCACTTTCAATGCAAGTGTGGCCACTTTAAGAATATGGGAGAGAAGATACTCAAAAGGATAAGAGAACTATGACAAGAGTAACTGTTCTTATCTTTGTTTAGCAAATTATATCCTTACTTTAATTCATTTCAGAGAAACCCTTCAATTTTTGGGTTGTTTTCTTTTGAGGTTCTTTTTATTTGGAGTTTTTGTTTGTTTGGAGTTTTTTGTTTCTTCTTTTTTTTTTTTTTCTTTCTAGGTGAGTTTTCCCTTCTGTTATTATTTAAAACATCAGTATTTTTAATAGGCTTGTGAAAAATCTTAACAAATGTTGCACTAACCGTTTAAAAATTCAGACTACTGAAAGTTCTGCTGAGCTACTGCTGATATGGCCCTTATTTTTGAAGTAGTCTTGTTTGGATCAATTTGCTTGTTAACAGCAGCACTTTGCTCCCATCACTCAGTATTACTTGCTTTGTTATCCCTGTTAACCACAGGGGCATTGTAACTAGATGATCTTTAAAGATCCCTTCCAACTCAAAACAGTCTGTGATTCTAAGAATAATTCACAGAGTTTTCTTTTTACCTTCATTTCCTTTCTAGACTGGGATGTTCTTTTTGACTTCTTTACAGAGAAGTATTGACATTGTTGCAGGTCACATAACCTGAAGACCTTAATTTCAGCCATCCTTTTTACCTCTCTTTCAGATGAGAAACAACATGTTCACTAGTTTGGCATGAGGTACTCTGTCATTGAGTACCTCACAAGCATGTGGTTCTCTAAAAGGCAATACATTCACTGTAAACACATATTTTTTGTTTGACACATTCTCAGTCTTTATGCTGTTTATTGCTGTAGATTGTTAACCTCAGAATCAATGCATATTTATATGAAGATTGAAAGAATAATGCTTAGAAATGTTGAATTCATCATGCCTCTCTGCATTTTGAATGTTGTCTTTTGTTCTAGTCTTTAAAACAAATTATCCATGCAGTGTTAAGTCAGAATGCTATAGATCTCAGGGTACAGATTTATTGCAAAGAGTTTTGATGAGTTAATTTTCATTAAAAGGTTGAGAAGTTACAAAGGAGATCTTAGAGGCAAGTGCTGCTATGACTCGTAGGGAGAACATGCTTTCAGGACAGAAGATGAAGTCCTTGTTATAAGAGTAAACTCAACAGTGGCTATCAAAGATCTCTACAGAAATCATGAAAGCATGCTATTTAGAAAACACAGGATAGGTAAAGGTCAATGTTCATGTTTCCCAGAAGGAGATCTGGAAGAAAAAAATGAGTCTCAGGAGAAGCACAGGGAAATCTTTCAAGTACAGTAAGAGGAAGATTCCAACAATGTATAAGCTCTTATAAATTAATTCTTCTGCAGCAGCGCTCAAAATGAGCCAAATCTCATGTCAGGGCTTGAGTGTTCTGAAATTTGGGGACTTTGAAGTATTTATTAAGGTAAAACTCTAATTTTGTTTCAAGGAATGTCACTTTAAAATCTAAATTACAGATGTATGGATTTAGGTGTGTGGAGAGAGTGGAAGACTGCTTTATTCCTGCCCAAAATTTTGTAGATCTTCCTGTTTGTGGAGTGTGTAGAAATCCTATTGTCTTCATGAAGCACAACAGGCCTACAACATTTTTAGAAACTACAAACATGTGAAGTAATGACACACATTTATCCTTGTTCTATTTATTATCTCCTGCTCCCCTGCAATAAAATTTTTCTTCTATGAAAAGGATTGAAAATGAAAGATTTAAAAGAGTTTTTTTTTTTCTTAAATAATGTTTTTCCTAACTAAATGTTTCTCATTCTCTTTTTAACTTCAAGATTATGCTTAGGATGAAAGGCTGGATATTGATCTTAACACTCATTTGTTCTGCTGTAGATCAGGAATAATGGAATTAATATTAATGAAAATGCAACCCTAGCAACATAAAAATGCAGCCTATGAAAAAGCTACCGATGTCACCCTATTTCTCTGACTTCTCCCACAGTCCTGTTCTGTAAAGAAAAGCAGGAGAGAGCTGGGGAGAACATCTTCCAATACTCATTATCCTTCCCTGTTCATCTGCAGTGATCTGTCACATGTCACATTTTCCATCCTTAAAGGCATATGGTGGGTTTTAGGGATGATTGCTGCAGCATGCTGATCCTGGCCCTATATACCCTTGTTTGTCACACTAGATGGTTGAATGACATTTCCTTTGAGAAAAAACGTTTCATGTACATTCCTTTTTCTGCTAAATACAAGTGAAAAACAGAGTTTCTGTTCGGTTTGTAACTGATTTTCATACTATTCACTAATATACTGAAGATTAATATTGTCTGTAAAATAAATGGAAAACGCTGGGCAAGTGTCACCAAAATAACTGATTGGATTGCTTTTTGGTAAAGGGTTTGTGACTCTATTTGGCCTCCATAGTCTGGAATATTTCAAAAATTAATAATTATTATTCAAAGACATCCTCTGTGCTATACAATAAGATTTTGGGTACACTGACTTTTAAATCAGTGTAATATTTCTATGCAGAAGATAAGCACAGACCAAGACAAAAATTAGGATAAACTGTACCACATGAATTCAGCAGTAGAGGAATTGGAATATGTGCATATGGGAGAGCTCAATATTTCAGATGAGTATCAACTTTACTTCCAATCCAGTCTGTGATCTGTCTTGACTTGACACATACTCTAGACCAGAAAAGGGGCACACAGTTAACAATAGTCATTGGATGCAACAAATGGGTTTTTGTGTTCTTGTTTGTTTTTGGTTTTGTGGGGTTTTTTTTGTTTGTTTGTTTGTTTTCTGTGGTTTGTTTTTATTTTTTTAAGATTCTGACAAGGTTTAGTTTTCTATTTATTTAATATATCTCTATATTTAATAAAGGAGTTAAATATCTGATAATTTTCTGTAATTGCAAAAAAATATGCAAGATAATTAGGGTTAAATACCTGCAGTGCCTTGATATGTATATATGTACATATATATANTATACAGAACTTTTGGACAGACCATAGCTCTCAAAATTCTTAGGGTTTTAATAGTGCTAACCTCAATAATACTCTCAATTTTTTTCTTAAAAATCCCAAATCCTATTCATTAAATTTTTCTTGACACGTAACAAAAAAGCTTTGAAAAATGAATGTTAGTTTTCATTAAAAGCATTTA
>VWZD01006783.1:54614-77247 GCA_013396695.1 Sakesphorus luctuosus | reverse complement strand
ACTCTCCTTGGGAAAAAAAACCAAACAAACAAGAGGATATTCCATTACTTCTGTATTGCCTTTTTTTTGCCCCTTTCAGTCTTATTTTCCATATCACAGGAGCTGACTTCTAAAACTTTTATAAAGCCTTTCATTATTCAACTGTTCCATTTCAACTTGCCAGTTTTGCTGAGGAATGGGTTTTAGATTTGGCTCATGCCAGAAATAGGTATTCCAAATATATCATTTGCCCCAAATTTTTATTAGCTATGACATAACCAAAGGTGTTATCTGACAGTTAGTCAAGCAATTCATTATTAAGACTACTTAAGTAGGTTCAGTCCTATCATTGCATTAAGAGTATGAGTCATGATTTTTGAGAACGATTTTTAATCTAATAATCTAATGTATGTTTTTACAATGTTTACTATATCATTGAAATGAACAGAAGGAAAAAATATATGGGACCTACTTAAAGGAATTTTGAATTACTGAGGGATCATTTGTTTAATCAGCATTGATTTCAGAGGGTGACTTTCTGTAGTTCATCATATGCACAAAATATTTGATCACACCATTGAATCTTCTCCTTGTTGTAAATGTCAGGGATGAAATAATGAATGACATCAGTTTCTGAAGCTCTTCTATGTCTTTATTTTTCTTTTATTTATCTGTACAGACAACATTTTTAAGTCTGCCTTCTTGCATTGGGCATCTCCAAATAATGTTCTGATTTCATAGATGCTGACAAGTCAATCAAAACACCTATATCTCAAAGGGAAAAAATTAGTTTTTATTGTGAGTACATTACCATCCTTCCCAAAGGCATCAGAACTACTTCAGGTGTATGTGTACTAGCAGGCTGGATAGTAGTTTTGACAGCACAGAGCACAGCCAGTCTGTGAAATCTGTGTGGGAAAATGAATAAAGATTTAGATGTTCAGTCAGTGCTTATATCTGTGTTACTGAGATTATATTGATATCTACAGCGACTGCCACGTAATCATGACTTAGGTCCCACAATCTGGCCTTACCCTCTTGTTGCTTTCTTTTGAGGGTTACATTCATGTTCCTTTTGGTCTCATCCAAGAGCAGCACTATGTTAATAAGGAAATGGACTTCACTTGAAGCTATTATTAACAAGGAATATAATTTAAAATATATACCAATATATTCAGACAGAGAATTACATTTGCCTTTACAGATGTGAATTTGCTGGCTCTTCAGAAAGAAAGCTATTAGGGTAATATTTCCATGCTTACATATTGTGACTTGCCTCTCAAGGGCAAGAGTAACCCAGGTGTTTGTTAATAGATCCCTTGGGGCAGATTAGAATGAAAAAAAACAAACCACTGAATCATCAGGGTTTGTAAATATATAATCATAGAGTTTATTTTAGAACAATTCTGTTACAATGGAAAGCAGGTATGTAACAATTTTGGTTATTATTATCTATAGTAATACAGCAATATGAAAGCATAAAATTATTACTTAAAATGTATAAAGGAAGGAGAGAGAGAGAGTTCAACATCACCACCTTTGGATCTGTGATGAGACTTGATTGTTGAAGTTTAGTTGTCTGTTGGTTGAAATGATGGTTGTAGTCCAGATCCATTAGGTGGTGGAGGAAGAAGCCTGTGAAACACAAATTCTGGTGGGTTAACATATGTTTAGGTTCAAGTAGGAACACCTCGACACCTCCCCTGCAGCAGGTAGGGGGTGGCTGTTGGTTTACATTGTCTCTTGCAACAGACTCTGGATCTGTTGCAACAATTTTCAGGCCTATGGAAGGCCTCAGGAATGGGCATGGGGGGCACTTCGGGGGTCTTTGATGGTTTATGACCTCTTCTTGGCTGCCTTTCTCGGCTGCCTTTCATATCAGTGCAGTTGAGGAAGCATTGCCCCATCATCATACCTGCCTCTGAGAGAGGGGAGTAATTTTACAACTCAACAGAGGACAATTACCATTATAAAAAGCACTCTCCTGTTGTTGCAGGGTTTGACCCTCCTTCCCAGCCCACTGAATTCAGCTGCTGAGAATGGCTTTCTTTGTGGATACATTTTTCTCCCTCCAGGCTTGTTTACATCTCCTTAGAACTGAGATATTTGGACAACAGTACCATCCTTTTCTCCTCTCAAATTCCTGTCAGGCGCCTGAACTCACAGTCCACTTCCCATCAGGAGGCATACACAGGAAGAGGTAGGTTTTAGTGGTCACAGATAAGCAATTGCTTCTTTGCGTAGTTTGCTACTGTGGATAAAAGTCCTTCAGTGATTTTAACAATGTTTAAGCCATTAACCATCATTTCAGTCTCACACTGCACTACAATATTTGAGTGCAGCTTTTTGAAAGGCCTTATTATCCAAAAAAAGGAATTTTAAGACAATCTCACCTTAGTTATGAAGTGTTGATAAGCTCTAACTAGTCCTGAAGCCAATGTTAGCTGTCTACACTTTGTATGAGGTATCTAGCCCTAGCAGAAAACTTGTGGCTGTGCATTTCAATTTCCCTTTATAAAATTTTGTTATTTTTCTATTTTTAGCTGCTTCAGAAGCATTGACATTAGAAAAACTGAAAATCAGATAACAGAGGAAATGGTAATGCTCACATGTTAGGCCTTGTTCTCTTCAACATCTTCATAAATTAATTGGACGCAGGACTGGAAGGGATTCTAAGCAAGTTTACAGATGACACTGAGGCAGGAAGGATTTCTGATTTTTTGATTTTCACATTTTATAGATTTTAGGAACACAGTAGCTGTACCAAAGTAGATTTTTAGTGGGTTAATATTTCTACCAGCTTAAGTTTAATGTCTTTCTATCGCTACCCTCTGTCCCAGAACAGGGAGCTAAAATTCCTTAACAGTTTAGTCTCTTGTTGAAGGTACAAGATTGAAGGGTATCAGAAGAAGACATTAACACAGGGCAGAGTGACCCAGAAGAAAAAACATTGGAAGAACTCCAGGGGCCCGAAGAAGAGGAAGACTACTGAAGAGGGGGTCTCATCAACCCCAGACCCAATTTCTGAGGGGTGGAACAGGGGTGGGACTGGGGCAGGAGAAAGGTGGAACTGGAAATGTGTAAAGTGATGATTGGATGGATCATATTATAAAAGCTATGGAAATTAAAGCTTGCTCATGTGCACGTCAATGTATTCCTGGGCGAGTCTAGGTGCTCATTAAAGTAATTACCCTTTATCTTATCTCCTACCAAAATTTGGCTTGAAGTCTTTTTTACAGACTTTTAAGGCATCACACAAAAATCAGAGGAGCTGTTGAGTCCCTCAGAAAACAGGGAGGCGCTGCAGAGAGACTTGGACAAATTGGAGGACTGGGCAATCATCAACCATGTTGATGGTTTCAACATGGTTCATGAACCATGACTTCAACAAGGGGAAGTGCTGGTTTCTGCACTTGGGATGGAGCAACCCCAGATATATGTACAGACTGGGGAACGAGAGGATGGAAAGTAGTGCCACCGAAAGGGACCTGGGGGTCCTGGTCAAAGATAAGTTGAATATGAGTCAGCAGCACCCTGGCAGCCAGGAGGGCCAAGTGTGTCCTCTGGGGCATCAGGCAAAGCATCGCCAGCCAGTTGAGAGAGGGGATTGTCCCACTCTGCTCTGCCCTGGGGCAGCCTCACCTCAAACATTGTGCGCAGTTTTGGGCATCACAATATCAGAAAGATACTAAGATACTGGAGAACATCCAAAGGAAGACAATGAAGATGGTGAAAAACCTTGATGAGAGGAAGACGTATGAAGACTGACTGAGGTCACTTTGTGTGTTGAGCCTGGAGAAGAGGAGACTGAGGGGAGTAGCTGTTACAACTTCCTTGTGAGAGGAAGAGGAGGGGCAGGCACTGATCTCTTCTCTGTGGTGCCCAGTGACAGGACCCGAGGGAATGGCCTGAAGTTTTGTCAGAGGAGGTCTAGGTTGAATATTAGAAAAAGGTTCTTCCGCTAGAGGGTGGCTGGGTCCTGGAACAGGCTCCCCAGGGAAATGGTCACAGCACAAAGCCTGACAGAGTTCAAGAACCATTTGAATATTCCTTGGCACATGGTGTGACTCTTGGAGGTGGTCCTTTGCAGGGCTAGGAATTGGACTCGATGATCCTTGTGGGTCCCTCCCAACCCAGCATAATCTGTGGTTCAGTGGTTATTTTAAATGTATGGATTTAAGCCCAGGCTTTACCAACTCACTCAGGACACATGCAATTCAGAGATTCCAGCCTTTACTGGTTTGCTGAAGTATGGCACTGGGTAATGCAGGACACTTGAAGATGCTTCATCACTTCCAAACAAGTCCACAAAGCCACAAATCTAGTGGCAATATATCCTCTGTATCTCACATGGCTGTAATAACTGTAATAATACATTAGCTTCTGCAAGAGTATCCTGGTTTGAGGACTGATTCTTCCCCAGAGATGGAATGCCCTTGTCATGTACTTACAGGTAAGTCTTAACATAAAGGTAAAACTGAGAACTGAAATCTAGCTACTAGGCTATAATTAAATATAGGTAATTGTATACAAACCGAGTAAAATCATAATTTATTTTTGCTTTAGATCTTAACCTAAAGAGTATTTTATTAAAATTATGAAACTATGCTGAAATAATGCAAAATGCACATGGAAACTGCCATAGCAACTCTCAGGAGTATTTTATGAGGCTGCTTGCAGTAAAAAATAAAATCTGACACTATGTCTTATGTTCTACTTCAAATAAACTGTGGCATAAAGTAGTTGGACATGTAGATGGATCTACAGGTTTTGAAATCAAGTACTCAGTTTTGAAATTACTTTATTCTTTTAGTCTTGTGCTTTAAGATTTAATATTGTTCAGAAATGAGCCAGTACCATTTTCAAATAACAAAAAGCATTTTTGAGTCTACTGTAAATGGTTATTTATTGCTATTTTGTATTAATTGCATAGCACATTGCACATTTTTTTTAAATGAAATTTTGAATCTTTCTATATCATTAAAATACTAAGAAAACCAAAACTATGCGGTTGGCACGCATGTATGTTTGTGGGCAGCACTAATAAGTAGTTACATGTGAATCATCTAGTTTAATGTCTTGCATTATTCTGTTCATGTTTCAAAATTTTTGTTGAAATGCTTTCATAATTAGATTCTATGACAAGAGATGAGAAAGTCCATAACAGATTCTGGATTAGACTAATTTATTTAAAACTAAGCATTTGTTTTTTGCCTTTGCAGTAAGTCAAATGACTAATTTTGCACAAAAAGCATTGCAGGGAAATCAAAATAACTACTCATGTGGTTCAGACCTTAATTCTTAGTTTGTTCATATTCATTTTAGAATGTAATAGACCATCTTTTTCTATTCCTGTTAACTGGCAACAAGCATTGACAAAAATATATATAAATACTTGGTCAGGACTCCAGTATTTTGACATTTCAGTATGGTTATTTAAAGTCACATATATTTTCTTTTTTCTATATCATAAAATACTTGCAAGGATTTATTGGTGACTTTAAATTGGGAAAATAAAAATATATACTGTAATAATGAAACAATATTTCTGTTTGTGCATACTCAAAATTATTCAGAATACTTTTATCCTTTTAAGCCCTTCTTGCAGATACAGTCTGACAGACAGGTAGACAGATGGACAAATAGAATTGGCAGATAGGTATCACAGTTTATTTTCTTAGCGAATAAGTGGATTACATTGGGAAAGCTGACTATACAAACATAGGGGATGGAAGAAAACAGATGGTATGCGTTCCAATGCCTGGTGGCTGTTTGAGCATTAAATATTTGTCTGAACACATTCCCTATAAGTAAAGAATCTGTAGGTTTTAATATATTTCAATAAGTGAAAACCCAGTGAGTGGAGAAATAATGAAAGAAGAATAAACTTTAGAGCTTGTAATGTCATTTAAAAGATTTAAGTGTTGTTTAGGCATTAAACCCAGTAAACTATCATGTAAAAGTATTTGTTTAAGGTAAGGATCACATAAAGGAAATGATAAATACTTAGATGTAGAAATAGGAGAAGGTAAAACTCTTAAGAAATCACGCAAAGTCTCTTCCAAAAAAATTTATTCTTCCATGAACGTATTTTACACCAGTCATTTTTAAAAAGGTCTCCCATTCCTATTGACTCAATTATAAACATTAGCATTCAGGTCTGCGTGTAGATGGTAGTTGGAGTGTAAGGTCTTAGGTTTTATATAACTGCTATCCTAATAGCAGAATCAATGACATTATACAAACCTGGTTCACAACCATCACCTGCAATTACAATGACTTGCTGTTCATTGCATACGTGGTTGTTGTTTTTAAGTCACTGAGGATTAAGAAAGAGAGAAAAATGTACTACAGTCTTAAGTCATGAAGGGGAAAGTGTGTGAGAGCCACATACACTGTATATTTATTTACTTATGATGAGCCCCAGCCACGAGCCATCAGCTTACAGTTTCTCTTACAATCACCCTCATTGGCTATTCATGAACAGGTCATGAATAGCAGGATTATATCACTTTGTTTTTGCTTCCTTAATAGGAGCTATTAAAGAGTCACTTTTCAGATTGGTATTATTAACTGTTTGCTAGGCTATGTTTTATGAATAGTGCTTTCCTTATTCAGAAGAGGAGAACAGCATAGAGAACTGGAAATGGTTTGAGAAGTAATATGAACATCAAATTATTTGTACGACAGGACATAATTGGTGTACATTGGCAAATGTAGTTTGAATAAAAGAGCTAAATACTAGGCTATTGCAGAAAATAGTGTAGACATATACTGAACAGATCTGCACCACTACTGTCCAAATTGCCTATATTGGTTTTGCAGATTAGTAGATTTTAAGTCCCCAAAAGGGTGTTTAAATCTTAAACTAATGACTAACAGACTACAGGACAATGAATTTCACTGACAACTGTAAGTTTCCAATGTTTAAAGAGGCAACCAAACATACTCAAATTTCATTTTAAATGTTGAAATCGTGTCATTTCATGGCATAAAAGATTTACTCCATCTCTGTGTAACATGAGCCAAAGGTTTATTATACTCTTCATTAAATATGAAATAGGCAGCATAATCCTAGTCTGAATTTGTGTAGCACTGTGTCTTCACTTTTTGGGAGCATTGTAATTGACTAAGGACTGCAAGGAAGTAGAAAAACTTAAATAAGACAGCACAGCAATTCCTTTACTGAGGTAAACATCATGCTTTTTCTTGCCAATAGACAACAAATTGTGGATTTTCTTGCCCTCATTTGTTCAAGAACTGAATTTCAGAGCCTCTTTTCCAACTATATATATTTTGAGGGTACAATAAATAAATAAATATTTTATTTGACTTATTGTTTAGGGTTCTAAATTGTGGCATCTCACTTATGAAAGATGTATCGGTAATATTGACTAATTTGTGCCAAGATGATTCTGCTATAAATAATCAGATATTTTTCAAAGCTCTTTAAACCCAGAAAAGTATTTCCATTTTCTCCTATGTGAACTTTCTATGTAGAATACAGAAGGCACAAATGACAATTCAAAAAGAGAAATTTTAATCTTATTTTTTTCTTCACAATACAATTTTATGGCACTTTTAAAATTATTTTATATTCTTTTTGTTCTCTTCCAGAACATTAAACACATGATTAAAATTTCAACATTTCTTTTCAAACTCAAGAGCAGGTGTTAGCCATACCATAGTCATAATGTTCCTTTACTCTTGAAATCTAAGATTTATTACTAGTGAGAGCAAAAGGAAATAAAAGCTACAGAAATGAATATTTTTGTGGCGAGTGATAGACTTCTGTATTCATTGAATAAAACACTTATTGCTTAATTTAATACTTCATTTTAATTAAAGAAGAAAAAAATATTTGAGTTGAAATAAACATTACATGAATCAACAATTCTACAGATTAAATCCAAGAAACCTCTCACAGAATAAAAAATGTGGATGTACATCTGGTACAAAAGGGTGAAGGGCAAAAGGAAGCATGCTAGGATTTTACTAGATGTATTTGTTTTTATGGCAGTTAACACTGATTATGACAAGAAACTTACTGTTCGGCTGCTCAGAATTGTTTTCTATTTTTACATAAAAGTTCAAGCACTGAAAATAATAGTGTTTTACCTAAAATTAAGAGGTCAGAACTCTTTTGTCTTTATTAATATAAACTTGAAATATCAACACCTAATTGACATTCAGTAGAGACCATAAGATCTTATGATAATAATTGTTATGAGAGAGCTCAGCAGATCCCTAGGCTCAAAGCAGGTTATATGAAATCAGCACTTGTATCTACTTTGATCTTCAGGACTTCCAAAAATGAAGACTACTTAACATTAATAGGTGTTCACTACCTCTTCCAATACTTGTTCTCATGAAATAAAAATTGCCCTTACATATAGTTTGAACCACTCTTGTTTCAGTTTAGGCCTCCTTCATCCTCCTATTGCACATGATAGTAGAGAATCTGGCTCCACATAAGTATTAAGGGACATCACCCAAGGGAATGACCTGAAGTTGTTTCAGGGGAGGTTTAAGTTGGTTATTCGAAAAAGGTTCTTCATCCAGAAGGTAGTTGGGCACTGGAAGAGGCTCCCCGGGGAAGTGGTCACAGCACCAAACATGACAGAGTTTGGATGATACTCTCAGGCACATGGTGTGACCCTTGGGGATGGTCTTGTGCAGGGCGGGGAGTTGGACTCAATGATCCTTGTGGGTCCCTTCCAACTCAGGATATTCTGTGATTCTATGAAAGTTGCCTCTTCTCCAGGCTGGACATGCTCTAGATCCTAGGCTTATTTTCACAGGAAAAGTGCTCCAGCCCTTCCAGTCATCTTGGCAGCCTCTGAGGATCTTGTTGTGTTAGTTTACTGACATCTTTCTCACAATGAGGGACTTCAGACTGGAATCAGTGTTACTGATGTTCTTATCCTCAGAACCGACAGGTAGCAATGAGCACAAAAACAGATTACCTAACAGATGTGAAAATATAGTTTTGTGTTTTGAAGGGTGAAGAATTTCTGTATCTACAGGCATTAAACATTTGTCAGCAAACATCTTCATGACAATGGGTGAGCAAAAATGTGTTTGAAAGAATGATGTAGTTATGTGTATTCAAATGGACTGCTGGGACTCTCCATGAGACAGACTGACACAAACCCTGAAGAATGAAGGTGGATAAAAAAAATCATTAAGGATGATGCCCTTTCCAATCTAGCCAGTAACCTAAGCAAGATTTCCAGAAGGATGATTTGCACAGCATGATCAATAAAAAAAATTATGTATAACACATAGATCAATACCTGGTTGTTTCTCTTTAAAATCACTGTTTAAAAGGTACAGACTTTTTAACCATTCCTTTCTTTTTTTCTTCTTCTTTTTTTAATTCCTTGATTTTCTCAGAAAGCAGCACAGTGGTTGTGAAAATATTTCATCAGCTTAGAGAGGTGTATGCATATATACACATAGAAACCTATGCTATATCCCCATTTTTGGGAATATTTCTGCTCTTGCTTATATTTACGATGCTACCGGTATGGTTATAGTTCTGGTCACATTTCTATGAAAAAAAAATGAAATATGGCAGGGAAACAACATCTAAAATGGAGTAATACACTAGTGCAAAGAGATTATTGTCGCTTTTCATCGAAATCTACTTTCAAATATTCATGTAAAAAAAGAAAAAACCCATAAAATCTTGACACTGAGTTCAATTTCAATAAGATGTTGACTCCTCCATGACAATGTGGTTTTTCCTGGTCACTTTGTTTCAGACTCATATACAGATTTGCTTGCCCATAAAAGTTGCACTAATGGCAGAGTAACACAGTGACTGTTTCAAGAAAATGGAAATTGTGCCAGGAGAAATTCATTCCAGGATTTGCTTGTGCACTTTGCCATTAGCATTTGCAGTTGCATTTGTGAAATTGCTTAGGTTATATGATATCTCTAATAGACAACAAGTAAGCAACTTCACATTTTTCCAACAGAAGCACAATAGAAAGACTATCTATAGAAAGCTTAAAAACGTCTTGTCCAACGAGATGGAACCACCAACTCAGAAATGGACTTGCACAGTAAAAAGATGGATTTATACTTCAGACAACAGGCTTTTTTTTTATCTTGTTTGTTGGGGTTTTTTAATGTTCTTCTAATAAATAATCCAATGGCAAATTTCAACTTTCCCTCCATCTAGGAATTATAGCTATTTTGATTTTGTTTGTTTGTTTGGGGTTTGGGGTTTTTATTTTTTTTTCTTTTAGCGTTATTTTCTATTTTGTTATTTTAGAACCCTCTTCTGCACTGGGGAAAAACTGTTGCCATACTCGCATGAGCATGAAGCTAGTATCCTCTCAAGCATAAATTCAAATACACCTGTCACTGATTACAAAGGAAGACCACAATACTTTTTAGCTATAGATTTGACTAGAAGCATAAAACTGGTTTTTTTCCCCCAATATTTAAGGAGAAACAATATAACTCAAATTTCTTTGTTCTTATTAATTATACCTGTGCTGCCTGTCAGTCAGTCACTGTCAAATTTTCTTCTTTGAGAAGGGTTTCCAGCCCTGTGACATGCATGAAAATGTACCTGTCTTTTCAACCAATCTCTGTGTGTGCCTTGTAAATTGATACCTCTGTTTTAATAGCCTTGGTGGAACAGTCTTTTGTGGTGAAGCTATGCCTCTCTTTCTCATTCTAATGAATAGATTCATTGTTGAAAATGTGGTGGTTAAACTTTTACTAATCTTGGCTGTCTGCAGAGATGTAGAAACATGTTGGCTAGCCAGACGGGTGACTCCTTTTCATGTGGCATTACAATACAGATAGTTTTCATGAGTTTCTGTTTGGATGTCAGACTCAAAACAGAACTTTCCCATCCATCCCAGTCATTTTCCTGTGACTTGGGGCTTTATGTGTACATGCCTGGGAAGCTGATTGCTGAGCAAATTTAACATGACCTCAGGGGAAGAAAAGGGGGAAGTTATTTAAAGGAACTAGTGTGTATGTATAGCAGAGGGGGTTTATGCTGAAAAAAGGGGCTAATTGTTGATTGCAAAAATGGATGTGAGAATTAAAGACACCTGAACCAATAAGGTCCAATATTTGCATTTCTAGAGGGGATAGAAAAGAAAAATGTGAAGAAATTGAACTTTCCATTAAAAAGGTGAATTAAAAAAAAGCACCAAACTCAAACCACAATGCATTATATTTTTAGTGTGGTTACTTATTTCAGTTTTACTAAATCTTTTCTTTTCTCTCAATGTTCTTATCCCCAAAGTAAATCTACTATTCATGATACTGGCTCACATTATGTGAATAACATGCACTCAGGATGCTGGGACCCTTAAACACATTCTATTATCCAGGAAGTACAGACAGCCATGTCTACACGGAACCTGACAAGTTTTTAGCAAGACACAGAAGCTTGTCACAGTAGGCAAAGGCAGGAAACAGTGGATCAAGCAGAGCATCTTGGTGGTGGTTCTGAGAGCATTCACTTACAGGACATGTGAGATGCATTCAGTGTCCTTCTGGTTTAAAAGGTTACCTGTATGAAAAATCATATAAAATTTGTCCTTCTTCAGTGCTGTTGTGCAACTGTTTCCCTCACACCCCTTCTACTTTTCAGACATGTATTATGCTTCTGGATGGTTTTAAGCTAATTGTGACAGGGAAGAGATAATGTTTTCTCCAACTGTTTAATAAGTATAAACAGGGTAGTTCAGAACAGCAGATTTCTAAGGTGATAGCTGCTTTTTCTCAGGTGACTGTTAGAGTAGGCACAGTTTTTAGAACTCTGTGACCACCCACTTTCATTGAAGTCAATTTGTTTTGTAATACTGAATAGCTATTGATCTGACATTTCATTCTGAGACTGTTTGCACTGCAGTAAGTGGGGACAAGGTGCAGATAAATCAGTCCCTAGATTGTGTTTTACTCTACAGCTTGGTTTTTATATTTCTGCATAGCTAACACAGAGTGATATTCCATCCTGAAATGTAAACCAAACCAAACTAAAAGAGCAGAAGACATCAGAAAGAAGGGCTTAAAATAATTTTTCACAGTCTGTCCTGCCTGATTGTAGCCTTGTCATTCAAAATTTATCATTCTCCCTTTCCCTCTGCAGCCTGAGATGCATTCTGACCCTCCTGGTGTTACTGGATTTAGGGACCATTGGCACAAAAGTTTGTGGATAGGCAGTAAAGACGAAAACATCAATGATATGTATATACAGTGAAGGCTAAATGTGTTTCACAGCTGTTCTTTTTTCTGCAAGATATAAGTAATCCTAAGAGGGTGAGGCCTATGAAATACAACAGCCGTAGTCTGAACAGCCTGGTGCCACCAGAGCAATTTCCTTCAAGAGAATCTATTCAATGTAACCAATAGCACATGAACCACCAGGCCAAATTCTTTTCAGATATACAATTCTCTTAATTCTATACATTTGATCACAGGTTGGAATTAGGTGAAATGTGTAGGGTGGCGGTATATTCTTTCCATTAAAAAACCTGCATATGGCTATGGCTGGAGAAGATGGTTGTAAATATTCAGGAGCAAAAAGAAGCACTGGATATTGTGTGGTAGTGACTTTGAATCAATACTACAAAAAAGATTCCATTACAAGGAGCAATAGTTTAGATATTAACTAGCAGAACTCTGACAAAATGACATACACAGCCCACTAAGAACAACCACATGAAAATAAAATCACTACTATTTTAATTATTGTCCTTACTGCATCACATTTTCCAAGAGGTTGTCCTGAAATGGTACTTTTGTATAAAACAATCATGGCTTAATCTTTTCCTCTTTATATCCTGTAGCAATGAAACGGGTGATTATTTTGCAAACCCTCTGCCAGTTCTTTACCAGGTCTTAATCTCATTCAAAAGGTAATAGACTAAGGAATATATTGAATACACTGGGTAATTAACTGGAATTGAAGTCATTGAAGTACTTAAACAACTAGAATAATTGGCAGTTCTTACAGGCAGAATTTGAAAAAAGGATACTAGCATGAGTGATTATAAAGAACTATTTCAGAAGCATGAACAGGAGAGACAGAGAATTATAGATGTGCTGTTTTTCTTTCTGCATTCTAAGAACATCTTTCCTATGTGTATGTTCCTGTTCTGCATGTAAACAATTTTGCTCACATAAGGAAAACTCAATCAACTCTGTATACAGGTAATGAAATTCTGCTCATAGATACCCCATCCTTTAAAATGGAGTTTTGTATATGCATCCTCCACAGTAAGTGGTTAAGTTGTCAAATGGCTTTTAAAATTACTTTGATCTTAAGGCTAGGAGCCTGAATTTTATTTTTGGGTGCTCAGCATTATACATTATTCTGCTGGCCATCTTGAAGAACGAGAAATCCAAACAGGATATGGTATAAACAAAGTACAAAGGGATGTATGAAAGCATTTAATTTGAGGAGTTTGTCTCTACAGACCTATGAATGTATAATAGGGATTGGAAATAATAGAATCATAGAATGGTTTGGGTGGGAAAGGACCTTAAAGATCATTTTGTTCCAACTCATTTGCCATGGGCAGGGACAACTTCCACAAATTCTCCAGACAACTTGTTCCAGTGCCTTACCATCTCCACAGTAAAGAATCTCTTACTAATATCTAAAGTAGCCCTGCCCTACTTCAGTTTGAAGTGATTACTCATGTCCTATCACTACATACCCTTGTAAAAAGTCCCTCTCTAGATTCTTTGTAGGCCCCTTTAGGTACTGGAAAGCTGTTAAAAGGTCTCCCCAAAACCTTCTCTTCTCCAGGCTAAACAACACCAACTCTCTCAGACTGTCTTAATAGGAGAGGTGCTCCAGTCATCTGATTTTGTGACGCTCCTCTAGACTTGTTTTGACAAGTCTATGCTTTTCTTATTTTGAGGCCCCCTGAGCTGGATGCAACGTGGAGGTGTTATGAGAGCAGACTATCAGAGTATCAAGACACATAAAATAAGTTGCAAGACTTTATTCCTGTTGACAAACAAATTATTACTATGCTGAGTTTTTTGCTCTTTTTGGTTAGGTCAGCTGGGGCAAACAATAGGATCACATCGCCACATCCCTATCAAATAGTGCTCCTGAGGTTCTCTCTAGCCACTTCAGAAGCTACAGAAGGACTGGAAAAGAACTTTTCTGATTGTGTTTCTCTTATAATCAGACAAAATTTATATTGAAGACCTCATAGTTTCCATCCTTGTGACCTTCTAGAGTGTCCCATGGCTCCGTATGTCTACTTGAGGTCACTTTTCTTTCTAAAAGGGCAGGCGAAGGAATGATGTGTGTCTAATCTTCTACTCACACCATATGAATTTGCATTGCTGATGTGTCCCACAAAATGTGCATCATGTCTGTATCTTAGTCTAGATCTACCAAGTTAGACTGTTATCACCCTTTCTGGTGGCTTGTCTGAAGTTAGACACTCACAGTGAAAATCAGGAGAGAGGAGAGGAGGATGGAATTGATAAGACTACAACTGTCAAGAGAAGCTTCATTTAGTACCCATATCACTGATTCACTGGAGTAAGCATTGCGATCACGCACCCATATAAAGGGGAAATTTAATTCTCTCTCTGTCAGAGACTGGGAGTTGTATATATTTAAAGCAATCAAGCTGACTGCAAGTTCCACGTGTTTCAGATTGTAAATAATGATGGTTATCACAAGACTAGAGTTGGATTTTTTTAAAAAAGGCCTTGCTTCCTATAAAATCCAGACTTTATAAACAGTTACAGCAATGTATAATTATACAGAGCAATTAAAATTATGATTGCAATCTCTTCTTTCCTTCCTATATTTTTCTTCTGTACTTTATTTTTTCAATAACCCTTTTAACAAAGAGGAATCCTTTGAGAAAGATTTCTGGTAGATGTGAATGGCAGTAATTCTATTAGCTAAGGTTGACTAATATAATAGTCAGTATTTTAAAATTAACTTTGATGAGTACTTCTGTCTACGTCTCTTAATCCCTTCTTAAGAGATTAATGCAACTCTCACTGAAAATCTCTAGGCAGGGATAGATTTGATTCCTAAATAAATTAAATTTAAATCTAAGTAGAATTAACACATGATTTGAATATGAACATTTTGTAAATTGCTTATAATACACTAGCAAAGTATTTCATGTCTTGATGTGGTTCAGTGAATAAAGTACCCTCTGTGTTGCTTCTTGATTCTCCTTTTACATTGTTCATATACTGGTATGAAATTCTAGCAGCTAACATTGTTAAAAAGAAGGGGTGAGGACACCAGATTTGCAAAGGTCCTTGGGGTTTTACAATGCATGTAGATATGTTGTTACCAGAATTTTTGAAAGAAATAAATAATACTTTTATTAAATCACTGCTGTTCAGGTCCAGCATAAGAACATGTCTTTAAATTACCTGGCTATTTGAAATTTTATATATTAAAATCCTTTTGTGAAGCTGGATGATTTTTCATAGAATTACAGCCAACAAAAGAATAGTACCCTTCTTTAATCTCTTGCCAATTTTTGAGGTATTACTAGAACATATGACACAGGTACATACTGTGCAAAGTTTTTAAGATGGACCTGATTTTTATTTCTTACAAATAGAGAAGTTGTATCATTTATGGATACAAGCACTATGTGGAATGCAAGTTAAACACATTTTAGAGAATCACCTGATTTTTACAAAGTAAACCTCCTTTCTAAGTGCAATAGAGCAGAACTGATTGGATCCATTACACTAATTTGTTATTTTCTCTAAGAGATATTAAACTTCATGAATTTCCATCGATTCCAGTAAGGAAAAATTCTCTCTGAACACAAAATGCACACTTGGCATATAAGTTGAACATGGTTCCTGCTGGCTCAGTCAAAACAATATTTCTCTGGTAGAATTTTAAGTATCGCAGACAAACTGTGTTCAAAGTTTAATTCTCACTGAGTTTGAGGGAATTGCCCCCTACTGTCCTATTAGTTCACCTATAAGACAGCTTCACTATTGAAAAACCACAGGTATGCAATAAATTTTTTGCAGGACAAATATGATTGTAGTAAGAACTGTAAAAATTTTTAATACTTAAATTGTTTTTCCTTGAGATCTTTCGATAAAAAAATATATATATAAATACAATCTATCTATAACTGTTGACACCGGAAAGCTTTTTCCACCTCCCCACCTTTCCTTATACTGGTTTGAGAGCATATACCTTTTCTTCTTCCTTATGCATTTGCCCTAACTTTTCAGAAGAGACTGAAATAAAGTAGAAAAAAATGAAAGTCAAAGGATGAAAAATAAAGGTTCCAATGCATATGATACAAATTTACATTAGCTTTTAAAGTAAAAGACATCTCTCCTTTTCCCAAAACCTGTAAAAGTAATTCTAAAATTCTTCATTTTGTTATTTTTTTCTATAGAGTTGAATTTTCAGAACTTAAAAAGTTCAGGTTTTTTCTCTTGCTACCTCTACATAAATAAACAATAGCTAAAATCCTAAAAAAAATCAACAAATCAGCAAATAGGGTTTTTTAAGAGTGTTAATTTTAATCAATAAGAATTATTTTCATCTTCTAATCTGTACTGGATTTGGCTGGAGTAGAGTTAATTTTCCTGAAAGTGGCTGGTATAGGGCTGTGTTTTGTATTTGTGCTGAACACAGGGTTGGTAATACAGAGATGTCTTTGTTATTGCTGAGCCAAGGCCTTTTCTGTTGTTTGTACTGCCATGCTGGTGAGAAGGCTGGGAGTGCATGGGAGGTTGGGAGGAGGCACAGCTGGGATAGGTGACCCAAACTGACCAAAGGAATAATCCATACCACATGACATCATGCTCATGTTGTATATGTGCCATTTATACAGTAATATATAAAGTGGGGGGAAGAAGAAGGAAGAGGGAGCACCTTTGAAGTGATGGTGTTTGTCTTCCCAAGTAACCATTATGCATGATGGGACCCTATTCTCCTGAAGATGGCTGGCCACCTGCCTGCCCATGGGAAGCAGTGAATTAATTCCTTGTTTTTTGTTTTTCTGTGTGTGGCTTTTGTTTTCCCTCTTAAACTGTCTTTATCTCAATGCATGAGTTTTCTAGCTTTTACCCTTTGATTCTCTCCCCAGTCCTACTGATGGGGGAGTGAGGAAGCTGCTGTGTGGTAATTGGTTGCTAGCTGGGGTTAAACGATGACATAACCCAGTATATTACTGGTCAGAAAAATCTGGGGTTCAGTAGAGGAACCTAGCAGGAGGACTTTTTTTTTCATCCAAGGATTTTATTTCTTCTTTCAACTTCCTCCTTCTCATCCTCCTACAAAAAGAAGAATGCTCCTCTACTCAGAATTCAGAAGGCACAGTACTAATCTCTGTGAAAAAACTCTCAGCTTCTTCTAAGAAGGTTTAACTTAAACTTCAGCATCTGAAGGGCATATGATGAACGGCTGGTGACCTATTTTTTTGTTCTTTAAAGCTTTGTGAATTGTGCCCTAAATCTCAAAGTCATCTACAAGATGCTTTCTAAGATAGTTTAAAAATACAGAATTGGAATTAGGGCAAGACTGTAGTGCACGCCACTGAAAAAGAAAATGTGGTATTATACAAACTTCTGGGATAATGCCAGTACCTTTTCTTGTCTTTGAAATAAAGGGTCCACTGAACATTTACTGTTCAAACATCAAATGAAGAGTTTCTGAAATCCCATGTTTCATCTCCACATTTTTATTTCACTGGCAGATGAAAAGTCATATGGAAACTGAAAATGTTTCACCTGATCCAGAGATCTCTTAACTCCAGGCCCAGTGACAGCCTATGAAGAGTAATGCAGTGTCTGTGGTGTATCCTGCAGAAGGAAAGTAGGGTAAGACAACAGAATATAAGGAAAGTCTGAGACTGTTTTATTAATTTCCTGATGTAATTGTGACAAACCAGTGTGATTAACAGATTGATATAGGTTTCCCCAATCCTAATCATCAGTTTTGGCATCACATCAATGACCTAACTCAACTGTGACAAACCATCAAGTGCTATTGTATCTAAGTAAGAAAATGAAAGACTGCCTTTCTTTTACAACTCTGTTCAGCTGTCCAACCCTGCCCATCTAAGTGTATAAACCCACCATGTCCTTCAAAACACAAATGTAATAGGACTTAAACAACTACTTGCAAGTGAAAACATGGTTAGTTTTGCAGCACAGTTCAAATACTTTGCTGAAAGAGAACTGTTATGTAGCTATGTCACATCATCCAGATAGCTGTCGTAGAGCTTTAAGGAGGTAAGAAAAATTGCAGCTAAATTCGATTAGGAAAAAAAAAAAAAGAAGAAATAAATTACAAGAGAACAGTAGGGTCCTTTTTTATCCATTTTAAGGAAATTGGTTAATTTAGCACTTGAATGTAAATACGTCTTTTCCATATGCCAAAAAAATGTCAAATGAGTGCGGTATAATTACTCTGACACTAATCGAGTATTATTCTGTGCAATCTAAACACACCTTATGTTTTCATGAGATAATGTGGCAGAGATTTAAAAAAAAAAATCTTCCTAGACTGAAATAATCCAATGTCAACAGGTATTGCATTATTATAACAAGTTATGTATATCTTGCATGTATTTAAAAGTAATAGAAAAAAAACATTAGTAAAGAATGTAAGACTGACAGTTCGAAAGGATAAATGGTTTCTATCTAAATCAGGTAGAAATTGAGGTATAAGGGTGATAGCTATGTTAATTGCATTCTATTCTCCTCAGCACCATTATGCAGTTGTCTCAGTTTTATAGATCTACTTTAACTTTGAGACAACTGTAAGGAAGAAAGACCATGAAAGGAATTAATTTTCAAAAGGTCATTGCATCCTCAATACTGAGAACATTAATAATGCAGGCACTATGTATGGTAGCGATAAAATCTGCAATGTGTGTAATTGGCACCATCATCAACACATTGTACATAAAGAAGACTTCACGAGACCAAATAGTTCATAGATTCTCCAGATTTTCTGCCATATACCCTTTTAAAACATAATTGGTATGAGATCATTTCATAACTAACTCTTTACATTAGTTAAGCATTAAATTAGTTGATCTCTTCTTAAAAACATGACTGAGCACTGTGGAAAGGCATTTCCTCATGTCTCATAATAGAAAGTCAACGTGAAAAAGATGTGAGCCTTTCATATTATTTTTTCTTATTTTAATATTTCTTCCTATGTGTCACTTAGACAGATCAATACACTCAGGGGAAAAAAAAAAAAGGATCTTAGGTTGTCCTATCAAATGGAATCTGAAATTTAAGTGTACCAATGTGCACAGAGAATTGGAGAATAGTATAATGGTTTGTGTTGAAAGGGACCTTAAAGATCCTTTGTTTTTAACCCTCCTGCCATGAGCAGGGACACCTTCTGATAGATCAGGTTGCTCCAGCTCTGAACACTTACAGGGATCATCCACAACTTCTACTGGCAACTTGTTTCTTTTACCTCCACCACCACATGAACAGAAACTAAGTTATGGAATAAAAGGTACTAGATAAATATAAAACTTGATGATTTTGATGGTGATAACACCTCTTTTCAGTTCAGAACATTGATGGACAGGTTGCTAATGCATTAAGATTTTTTATTTGATGGATATGCCATTCTGCAAGTTGATGGTTCAACATTAACTTTAATAGAAAGAGACATCTTACTGCTGTGCCTCACTTTTAAAAGAATTATCATTGCTGCCTAGACTCAGCACTTAAATTGGACTGAAGGAAGTGCCATATCCATCCATCATTGCCAAATGATAGATTTTCATCAGTTCTTAACAAAATTGAATTGCTTGGACACTTTGCTGAGATAAATTTAATGCTCTTTGGAAAAAAGAATATTGTTGGCCTTGGCAGCTGAATATCAACCACTCAAGAAATGTTCATAGAACAGGAATTTACTGCAGAACAAAAAATGTAAATCTAATGCATTGTTCTTTTCCTACAGGTTTTTAGTTGCTTTTCCTGTAACCTTTATATTTCCTGAGAATATATTATTTTCCTCTGGTTTTAAATTTGATTTGATTCCTTTTGTAAAATTGACCTTAAGAGAGAAAAAAAAAAAAAAAGCTCTCTTTTCAACAAATAGTTGTTTATTTCTGGATCTGAAGCTAATAATGGAAAGAATACCAAATAATGAGTAGAAATTTTTGATCACAGAACTGGACAAAAAGTGAAGAGGAAAATGAACACTGCTTTATATCTCTCCCACTGTCTTTCTCTTCTATGAATTTAATATATTTAAACAAACACACACCCATATACATAAACACAGGCTTGAACCAATTCCAAGACCTGAAACCAAGATTTCATTTAATTGATAATTAAACCATAGAACGGTTTGGGATGGAAGGGACCTTGAAGATCATTTGGTTCAAAATCCCCTGCCATGGGGACAGGTTACTTAGAGCCTCATCCAGCCTGGTCTTGAACACTTCCAGGGATGGAACATCCACAGCTTCTCTGGACAACGTGTGCCAGGGCCTCACCACCCTCACAGTAAAGAATTCCTTCTCAATATCCAATCTGAATCTACCCTCTTTAAGCTTAAAGTCATTTCCCCATGTCCATCTAAAATGTCCCTCTCCAGCCTTCTTGTGGGCCCCTTTAAGTAGTCAAGGCAGCTCTAAGGTCTCCCTAAAGCCTTCTCGTCTCCAGGCTGAAAAACCTAAACTGCCTCAGTATCTTCATAGGAGAGGTGTTCCAGACCTTTGACCATCTTCGTGGCTCTCCTCTGGGCTCATTTCAACAGATCTGTGTCTTTCTTTTGTGCTTCTATATTTGAAATAATTACTGGACCTAACTGGAAACAAATATTACACTTACATTTAAAGAGGTCATCCCAAAGTACTCCCATCCTGACAAGACAAAGAGCTAATAATGTGTGGCATACCTTGTGGGTAGATGATCCATCTTTGGGACACCCAGAACAAGTTGCCAAGCCTACGTAATTCCATTATTCCACTTTCTTACACCAAGAATTAACTCATTGCTTAGACTTCAAATAATACTGAAGAACATAAAATGGCATAAAGGAAGAATACTTCCAAGGAATTTCCTTAGTTAGCTGCAAATGCAGAGAATGTCAAAAATAGGTCAAGAACTTATGATTAACATTTAAACATTAGATTCTTCATCCAATGGACCAGAATAAGAAGGATAATTTTCAAGAAAATATGACAAAGAGGGAAATTATTCTAGGTGCTTGGGTCAAAAAAGGTCAGTGTTATTTTTCTACTCTGCTTTGAAAAATACCAAAGAAAAATTGAAATTGAGTATTAAAAAAAAATGCATATATCACTACTTTCAACTATAACCACAATATCTCTTTATATGTTCAAATATATTGGAAATGTTAAAAAAATGGTAACCAATGAAATTTTTGTGCAAGCAAGAAGAGACACATCTCCTTAAATAACTGAAATTTATGCTAACAAACTGTATTTTATTTTATTAGGTTTTATTACTGAGACTTATCTGATAGATGTGAAGAACTTTAATACTTACACAATGATGGTGTGGCTTTGCTAATTTTAAATCTGGAAAAACTTTTTTTTTTTTTTTTTTTTTTTTACCAAAAAGAAAAAAAATAGTTCCCTGTTCTTTTCTGGGACATACATTCCTCAAGTTGTGTCATATCCCACATTAAGGTCCTGGAAGGTTTAGAGGCTTATAAAAGAAAAGTAATTTAGCAATATAAGTTATAGACACAAAAGACAATTCATTGAAGAATAGATTCTGAAAATGAGTTTGAGTTATCTGAAAATGTCCGACTTTATTATTTCTCATATATTTTCTGATAACTCAAACTCATTTTCAGAACTCATTCTTCACTAAGCTATCTGTATTCTCTATGAGCTTTAGCCAAGAAAATCATTCAAGCATGTTTCTTTCGTGGTAAGTTTATTTGCTAGTCTAAAATTCTGCATTACCAGCAGTTATGTTCCTGTTGAATCTTATTTGGATCAACATCTCTTGCCAATAAATATTGCATATAACTTATTGAGGATCAATAAAAGAATAATGCTTCTAGAAAGGTACCAAAATATACCAAGATCATCTATAAAAAGATCTGTCTTCATTAATTCCATACAAGTGAATAAAATTATTTTATTGTTAAGTGCAATCCTAAAGAATGCAGATTCTATGCAATTTAAACAACTGGCAAAACAATTTTTATTTCCCTCAACATTAATTACCATGACTACCATTATCTGAACTTAAATAGTATTTGTACCAGTGCTTGAATGAAGAAGCTTGAACCAAGTCTGTAGTCTACCTGTTCCATGTAATGTAGAATGTCCATAGTCAAATTCACTTCCTGATATAACCATCTTTTGAGACAAATCTTCAGGGATACCAAGCATTACTAATGTGTCACTGAATGCTGGTAAATGTTACTGTAAGGCTAAAGATACAAGGTGAAAAAAACAGTTTCAACAATAGCGGGCAGTTAGACTTATACCAGGCTTTTTCTGAAGTCAGAAATGACTATGAAGGTCACTTTTTTAGGGATGTTGTTTATCATGTCAACACATCTGATGCAGAGATGCAAAATTAAATGCACTCATGTATATGATAGTGATAAAGTGAGAAATATGACAATGCTTGTCAATTAGTATCTGTACAAAATATGTCCATTTTTTTTAATTTT
>VWZD01006783.1:33575-46480 GCA_013396695.1 Sakesphorus luctuosus | reverse complement strand
TGGTTTTTTTTTTGTTGTTGTTTTTTACTTTTTTTTTTTTCCAAAGCTTGTATACCCAGGGCAAAATCAGTAAAAGGAATCAAGTCCTTAATTGCTGGGATTGATGTGCCCGGGAGGCGGCAAGGTAGGAGTTATCACTGACTATAAGAAAAGTTATAAGAACAATTTAACTAAATGCAGCTATAGCACTTTGATTCACTAAACTAGAGAGACACTTGATTACAGCCGTAGTGTGTTCTCTATGGAACTCCTTGTTTCTATTACATCCTCCCTAACTCTTTGACATAATTCTATATGGTGCTGCTTTACAGTCCATTTGTTGGTTATTCAACAAAGACAAATGATTCCAAGACTTAAAGGTCTTAAGTAGGGCTATAGTAACCACCTACATGTATTAGAAAAATGGACAGTAGTGAGATATAGGAATGGTATGTTCAGCCCTGCACAGTGATAAGGGAAAACACAAACAAGAATAGCTGAATACATATCAGACAAATAAATCATAGGCTCAGTGTTAGGCACTATTTCATAAGGGTGAAGTTTAAGGAGTTTCAAGTAGTCTCCCTAGAAAAGTAGCAGAAATTTCATGAGTAATATTTAAAGAGATTAGACAAAGCTTTAGAGAATGATTAGTTGATCAGCTTTCAGTGATATGGGCAAATATTCTCTCATTATTTTTAGTCTGATTAGTGAATGTTCTTTAGAGACTATTTCTTTATTTTAACTATTAGTTGAAATCTCAGGCCTGATAATTTAAATAGTAAAAGTACAAGGGACATGAAACTGTGTAATATATGTATGTTTCTTGCTAATAGTAGCTTTGTCCAACGACTTTATCTTTTAAATAATAAGCAGAAATATAACTACTTACATTGTCCCAATGTGGTTCTTTCAAATATACTTTTACACTGGACATTTCTTTTAATAATCCACCTTTTTTTTTTCTCATTTCGCACCACTTTCTGTCACCAGCACTTCAGACCTTGATGAGAGGTGTTCTACAAATGTAAATACACAGATTCTTTCCCAGTCTCCACAGATTTCAGTATCCCAGCTCCCTTTCTACAAGGAGACTAGGATCAAATCTGAAGTCAAGGCAAAGAAGGAGTCATTGCCAACATTGGGAAGAGACTAGGTGTGTAACATTCAACAGATAATACACTATAGTTGGGATTAGCCTTTTTATTATTATTATTTTCTCTAAACTGTTTGCCCTATCTTTATTTAAAGTGTATTCAGTTAAACTCATTACCTGAATCAGGATCTGCTTCTAGTAATGACTCAAGTTTCAGCACAATGTGAATTTTTACGACTAAATTATTGGCCCTGCTGGAAATAATGCAAATTTTTACAATGGAAATTGTGACAGGCAGACCCTTATCCATTGAGACTGCAAATGCAAAAGCATTACTGGAGCTCTTGAGAGAATTGCAATTACATGATATATATATTTTCCTGATTAAAACCTGCCATCCATGTTTTAATGAGAAAGCCTGGGAACATATAAATCTTCTTGCCAACAGGATTTTAAATGGTCTGGATTACTGAGACCAATTCTGCCATTCATGGCTGAAGATGTCTCAGGTATTAACATACATTGGGTCTTCAAAGTAATGCACAATTGACTTAAAAAAGAATAAATGGTTGAGGCCAGGACCAAAAGGAAAAATCAATTTACGTATAAAGAAAGAATCACCAAAACAGTGAGAAGTTTCTCTTTCTTCTATTATCTGTCAAAAATAAGGCCTGAAGCTCAATAGGAAGCCTGTTCCTGTTAGAAAAATACCAATCTAAAAATGCAGAATAAAGAAGCTCATAAAATTTGTAATTAATACAGATGATTATTCATAATTTAAAATTATTAACCACAATTACCCTGACTTCTAAAAAGTTCACAAGTTATCTGAATTCAGGTGACTGGACACAGTTTTGTAGGAGGCCCCAAAAGAGCCATAAATTTATGGTTCACGACAGAAGGAGCAGAATTTTTTTCAAAACCTTGTATGAAGTTTAAAGAGACAATAAAATACAAGACATTATGAAAATCTGCAATAATCTTTATTCAAGTACAAGAAAATCGAGGCACAGGCTATTTCTTTTAGGTGTCAGAGGAAGTTGAACTCAGAAGATAGGAATCCTCAGTTATCCAGTCATTCTCTTATAAATATATCTAATCAGTGTTAGAACCACCTAAATGCAGTTTTTTCCTTTCAGTTAGGCAGTGAGAGTAATGTAGCTGAAGAGCTAGCTGTGCTGTGATACAGCAGGGTCTTTGCAAAGCACTTCCATCTCCTGGCATGGGCACTTCTGTGCTTTTCACCCAATACTTATGCATAGCAGATACCTTTTTGAAGTCACATACAGAAATTCTGTTTGTGCTTTTCAAGGGCCTGAAGAGACCCAAACAACCTGATCACCCTGGCTAGTCCCCCAGGATCCTCACCCATGCACCTTCTGCCTAGAGTTTGACCTCCATGTCAGCTGTGGCATGGGCACCCATGGTAGGCTGGGCAATGTCATAGGTCAATCCATGTCCAGTCCTACTTCTGCTGGTATAGATTACTGACAGGTTTTCCTTGATGGACTCTGGAGCAACATGCTAGCTGCATTGTCTGTAGTTCCACCTATGCTGTGTTCATCCTTAGCTCATGTCTTGTCTTATGGAACAGGCCTCCTCTTGCTTCTCTGCAAGAACAGTTTTCACTTTCTTGCCTCCCCACCACTTCTTTTTCTTCATATTTATATCATGGCTGCTCCAGCTTCAAGCTGAGCACTTATTTTTTACTTGCTTTTAACAATGCAAAGTCTTCAGACTAGTTTAATGGCAGGCCAAAGGGCTGCTAATAATACTTGAAGTCAGAAGTTCAGAAGTCAAGTGTTTTTAGACTGCCATCTGGGTTGCAGAGAAAAAGAAAATTCAAGAAATTCTGCATATTTTCTTCCTTCACCTTTACAGGTCAGCCTGCAATGTTATTATAATACTACTACTTATGTTTAACCTAAGCTCCTTCAACTGAAGGATATAACTTACTTCATTTCTCTAGAGAGGTTCAGATTTGAAGGTGATTTCCCCAAAGTCATAGATCAACAGAACTGAAAAGGCAGCTGTTATGCTCAGTACAGCCCACATTGTGTAACCCCAGTTTGTGCTCAAACTTCCAACTATGTTCCAGCATTCAGTTAGAATGCTGAGTTTGAAATCTTTGTCTTTTCTGCTCAGCCTTCATCTGTACTTGGAAAGAGGATGGGACTGAAGGATCAGGTTTCTTTCTCTTGGTAAAATATAAAACATAAGCTCTGATCTCAGAAACATTAAAGGTGTAATTCTAGAATGCTCCCCTTTAAGCAAGAGTATCAAACTGCACTGCCTACTTTGTTAGGTAATACAGAAAGAAATTGCCTTTGGAAGTACTTCTATAGAGAGGAGTGTACAGCCATCAGAAGACAACCTTGAGAACTGTTCATAAATGTTTGTGTTCTCCTTGGAGAAAAGGCTGCAAAAGCAGAGATGTTACTACTCCGTTTACCTCTAACTGACAAAGAGTCACCTGCATGGAAAAATCAAGTAAAACTATAGAAGGAAGAGGCAAAATAAAGTAGGTCTTTCCACTTCTTCCTCTTTCTGAGGTTTCATTGGCAAGATGAAGACATTTGAATTAATTCCAGTAATTTTTGAAATTGTTTATTTTAATCACAAAACAGAAATAATTTCAGTTAATTTCTTCATAAAGGAAGCATTCACTGAATTAAACATGGTGACCAACATGAAAAGAGATATATTGATTGGTCAACTGAATGATAGATAGTACTGTCTATCTAGAGATCTCTCTCTTTTTCTCTCCCTGAAGTCTTGAATCAGAATAATAGAATTATTTAGGTCAGAAAAAGACCTTTAAGATCATCCAGCACAACCATTAAGCTAACACTGAAAAGTCCACCACTAAGCCATGTCCCCAAGTGCCCTATCTGCATGACTTTTAAATACCTCCAGGGATGGTGAACTCATTAGTTTCTTGTGCAGCCCTTTCCAATGCTTGACCACTCTTTTTCCTAATATACAATATAAAGATCCTCTAGTGCAACCTGAGGCCATTTCTTTTCATCTTATTACTTTTTTTCTGATCAAAAGGGGCAGCCCCTTACATCACTACAATCGCCTTTCAGATAAGGTCTCCCCCAAGACTCTTTTTCTCCAGGCTAAATAACTCTCTCAGCTTCTCTTCTCTAGAAGAGTACGACTTGTTCTCTAGACCCTTCATCAGCTTTGTTGCCCTTCCTGAACACACTACAGCACCTCAGTGTCTTCCTTGTAGCAAAAGCCCCAAACTAAACACATTACTTGAGATGTAGCCTCACCAGTGCAGAGTACAGAGCACACTCCCCTAGTCCTGCTGACCACATTATTTCTGATACAAACTTGGATGCCATTGGCATTCTCAGCTGCCTGGACACATTGTTGGCTTGGAATCAGGTGACATAATTGTTAAGCAGAATCATACAGGTTTGGTGTTACTACCCTTTCTGCTAAAAATGTATTTCAGAGGAACTATTCAAGTAAACTCTGAATATCTTGAAGCAAATTGATTTTCACTGTTGAATGTCAATTTTGGAAAGAGGGAAAGAGAAATTGGGAAGGATGGCAGTAGGGTTCCATTCTTTATTTTATGTTCACAAGTTAATGAGTTTAAAACATTCCTTTATAGATATAAAGCCTGCTTCACATACTTTTATCAAAAAGAAATTTGTAGCTGAAGAGACTGTTACCTAGGGAAATTTACATATGTAAATTAGCACAGGGTGAACCTGTTTCTGGAGTTTTCTGCTTTCATTGATGGTTATTCAGTTTAACAGTTATCTGTGTACAAATTAACACAATTTTCTCTGCAGTTCTCATTTTATCAAGGTTCATTAATTTACTAACTAGTCATTGACTCCCATGGTACTTTGGCTATATGGAGTTGACTGGCTCCCTTAAAGTATTAAGACTAATTTTCATTTTAAGTGGAGTTCCTATTTAACATATCTGAGGAGTAAATTAAATGTCAGATTAATATTTGCTGTTTGGGGAGTATTATAGATCTATGATACATGAAGAATTTTCAAAAAATTACCACAAAAATGAGATTAAATGTAAGTAATTTGAATTTTATTATCTGTTTCACCAATACACGAATTTGTTTCACAATCTTATTATGCAGCCATGTTTTATATTAGTGATCACCTATATTTATATACAGGTTGAGGTTTTGTCTATGGAATTGTTGGATTTTGGGAGGTTGGAGTTTTTTCTTTTGTTTGGGATTTTTTTTGGTATTTGGTTGTTTAGTTGGGTTTTTTGTTTTGTTTTCTTTTTTCTTTGCTTTTATCTTTAATGACTAACATAAGAATGGCAGTTCCTCTGTGTTCTTACCAGAGTTTAAACCAAAAACAATGTAGATAAGGTAAAGTAAGTGGCCAGTGTTAGGTATAAAGCTGATTTAAGATGGAAATTCTCTCTTTTCCAAGGTATAAATAAGCCATGCATATTTCTCCATTCCTTCAGAGGATGAAGCATTCTCATCCCTGTAAAACTACCTGAGGAAAGACAACACAGATAAAAATCTTTTGGAATTAAGCTATGAATCATGGCATTGGTAACTGTGATATGAATTTTAGGGTCTGACTTTAACAAATGACAAGAAAAGTTATTCATTGGGCCAAGTGATCTTTACAAGAAAAGGAATGCAGTCACTGGAGTAAAATTTTGAGGAGGCATTCTTTAATAGTTCTTTCAGGAGCCAGCCCAAATTTGAGCAACTGATTCTAATGAATGTATCTCACTGGTCATCATAACCCCCTCTGCTATGGGCTCATGAGCAAAATCATCGTTGTCCTCCATGAACTTTACTGTGGGGAAGAATAAGGGTGTATCCCACAGTAATCTCATATGAAGCAAATATGTGTATACTGAAGCAATAGGGACATTCTCAAAGGATCTGCAGTATTACTGTATGCCACATGCAATTCCCTCTAAAATGAACTTTCTTAGGGTATAATTTCTTCCTGAGAACAATGAATTCAGTATACATGGAGGGCAGAGTCAAATCATCACCCCATGAATTGCTTGAAATTGTCAGCTGAATATACAGCAGTTGTTACCACATGTGAATATATATTGTTAAATGCTTCTATGGTCAAGGTCCTTCAGTTTCACAATGTTTTTGTAAGAGAATATTATAGTAATCATAGAAAAAAGTGTGATAAATTGAGTTAATTCCTGCACTCGCGTTAAAAGAAAAAGTAAAGTTTTGAAAATGAGATAACTGGTCTTAAACAGCTAGGGAGAAGGATCACACAGAAGAAGATGACTTCCTTCCAGATCCCATGGCACCAAAAGGCTGCATTAATTTCACATTGAAGCCATTTGAGTCAATTGCATTTCCAGACTTTAACATCCCATGGAATTGCCTTGTCATTGTGACAACCAGGAGAAAATGGGATAGGAAAAGGGAGGAAATTGCAAAGCTGAGAGGAAATTAGATCAACTTTGCTTGTCAGAACTATAACTCGTTGCACCCTGGATCAATTACCAACATTAACTGAGGTTACTTCTCAACAGTTTAAGTCAGATTCTTTGGAGGTGAAGCAGGAGTTGGAAATCAGGACTCCACAGAGCACTGACTGATCCAGCTCCCAGACTACCAAGTCTTTCTCCCTCTGCCTCTCTGTTATTCATTGAGTACTGAATTAAAAAAAAAATAAAATAAAAAAAATAAAAGAGTCTTTTAGTACGGGAATGGAGCGAATTATGCATCAGGATAATAATCAGGGGATCTGCTCACAGCTCTGAGAGATGAGAGATATATTCGATATAAAATGCCAGTCTTGAGTATCAGTCTTTCTTATATCTGGTTCAGTGTTCTATGTGCTTGACTACTGGCTGCAAAAAAAAATTCTTTCAGCCTGGGATTTTTAAGTCAATCAGAGAATGCCTGTCATATATGCCTTAAAAGCTAAGTTTCCTAGAAGTACTCAGTAAACCTAAATATATCTTTATTGAAAAAGTCTTTTCCAAAATGCTTTATAATCTGGTGCTAAATTTCTAAGGCTTATCAAGACTTGGATAATTTAAGTATAGCAATAATTAGAAATGTAGATTCCTAGGAAGGAAACTCATAAGGTTATTTGACGACTGAGGGGAGTATTGCAAACATTACTTCTATCTAAATATGGACTTAGTTGCTTAAAAGGTGATTAGGACCACTTTGTCCATCTAATCTTTTTTCACTGCTGCACTGACATCAATAACAGTTTCACAACAGTTACTCAATATAGCTATCCCTAATATCAGCAGATGTGTAGTGACGGAACATAACCATTTTTTTCCCATTAGGACAATATTTTCAAGCATTATTGTGACATTTTCAAATGCAGTATATAGTTAAAAATATTTTGAAAGCAACTGAGGTGGGTGTATTTAGGTTTATGGATTGATTGATATTCTGTTATTTTGCATGAATTGCTCTTTCAAGCAAGTAATATTTTGTGGTTTTCTATAATTTCAGTGATGTTTCAAGTCTTTGCTGCATATATGTTTTAATAAACACATTACAAAACTGATATTTTCCAAATTATCTTATGTACATGATTCAAAATAGAATTTACTGCTGTTATGCTTCCTAACTTTTTGCATTTAGTCTACACATATTTTCTTGAGAACAAGTTTTAACTAATTCAATTGTGAAGAAAATGGGCTCTACTACTTCTTGTATAAATATTGTTGAAAATAATGTTTCATTAAAACGTACAAGTAGTCCCTTTTGAGGGGCATAAGCAATTATTTATTTATACATACGATAAAAAACCCTAAACAAACAAACGAAACCACCATTGGAGTCATATGTTTCATGCAGATTAGCCAGCAAAAGGTTGGATTGCAGATATTTTCAATCATTAAGCATAATGCAAACAAACTCAAAGTAGAGCAATAATCGCAACTGTAAAAATGTCTGTGAAATTTCTGATTCTCTCATTCTTTAATGAGAAAAGATGTAAATATCCTCAGATAAGTGATATTTTGCATATTAGCTTTGCTATTATATGATGTATTTTTGTCTGGAAACAGATTTGTCAACAAGATGATGGTTTTTAGTGTTTATAAAATAGGTGAAATCATCTTTAATTTTTTGCCCAAGATGTCATTTGCTACAATACAGTTTTTAATAAAAGTTTATTTTTTTCTTTATAATTCTCTTTCTATTGTATGCTTTGCAACGGTCTAGCAACGGGCTTATTCTGCTTCCTGTAAAACTATGTCAGCCCAGATTAAAAACCAGAAAGATTAAATTTAGTTATTTCCTTCTCAGTTGCCATCCTGTTGTTCTCCAAGTGAGCACGGTCAAAACTGATTCTGAAAAAATGATGGGAAAGTTCAAGCATCTTTTCAGAAAGCACTTAGGGCAGCATATTGTATTGACAGATTTTCACCGGACGTCATATAAATAGTCTCCTGCAATCAGAACTATCCTCTTGGCCACTAGTTCTACTACAGAAAAAAGAAATGCAATGGCATTTGATGTCAGGTAAAGCAAATGACAGATCACATCTGAGAATTTTTAATCTAACAAAACAGCTGCCCAAATGGCTGGGAGGAAAATTACTTACTGTTATTCAAACAGAAAATAAAGTTCTAGTGAAACCAGTCATATGTTAAATTGACGTCTTACCTCTATGAATATTTGCTGAAGTAGATTTTATTAGTTGCTACTGAAGAATTTAGATTTTTTCATTCAAGTGTGGTCTGGATAATAGAATGGGAGGGGAAAAAATGGTAAATATGTTTTTTCTGTTAAAAAAAAGAGCAACAATTAAAGCAAAGTGAAGAGTCTTTCAACTGCGGGGCTTCTATTTGGCTTTGTTTGGCCTTCATTCATATTTTGTTGTTTTTTGAGGTTTCTTTCCACATCACTCTTTCAGTTTACCCATTCTACAGCACTTGTCACCTAATCATCAGGCTATTGAGGCTCAGGTCCTCCAATTAACCACTTAAAAGAAATTTTCATCTTCTGATAAATAAGTAAACAAATAAAAAGAAAAAAAAGAAACAAATCAGGAAAACATAAAAAATTATTAAGGAAACAGAAGGACTGTAAGAATTGACAAATCTCAACTGATTAAATGAATTAGGAAATAACCTTCCAAATTCCCTTTTCCATTCCCGGTTTTCTGAAGTTACTTAATCTGTGTGTTGTTCTGCTATTCTGTTTTGAAGGTGACTGGATTTCAGTTCCTGTTTGAATAAAAATATTTTGCTTCCTTCATATATATTCAAATTCATTCACCGATCTTCTAATAGGACCATATACTAGATTCAATAAGACTATCCACATACATATATATACGAATAAGTAGTACCATTGAAATACCTAGTTAAACATCTGTCAGTTTTCAAGGACTCAGGATTTTACTCGTGGTTCATGTTGTTAATACCTTTTCCTTTTGTATCCCCTATAAGGTTTTTTATTCTTCATATCTCTGACTGTCAGAATGGCATTTCCTAAAATCACTTATGAATTGAAAGTGTGGAGAGAGAATAAAAAATTTAAAAATAAGAAAACAAAAAATAGCAACAAAGTTCCTAAAGCTTTGAATATGTTTAAGAAGGACAATTTTGTATTTGAGTGAAGAGAATAGAAGACCAAAATAATTTTGTATGTGTAGTAAAACCATCACTCCCCCTAATGTCTTAGTCTTGAGACCTGGAAGATGCCAATAAGGTTCAATACCGAGCTTTTCTCAGGTTTAGGTTTTCTCCTAGATTCTTCCATTCCCTCAGCTCCACTCCTCCTCCCACCCTGTCCCTCCCCCCAATTTCGTGTCATTTGCAGCTGATTTGAAAAATTTTGTTATCAGCTCTTCAACGAGGAGACAAACACATGGTAGTTTGGATATTTAAATTACTCTCGGTTTTATCAGTTCACCCTGACAAAAAAGAAATAAATAATTATAGTAATAATAAAAAGTTAAAACTTGACACTGTGAGCCATTGCCAACTTTTGTTGCTTCATCTGGCTTTTGTCATTTTTCTCTCTTCCACTATTTTATTTCCCCAGATTGCAGACTGTTTATACTGAACAATATAGCCATGGCTTGACTGGTATCCCTCAGTATGTCACCAGGTCCTCACACACAAATAGATACAGATCAGCACTCTTTATTTCTTGTTGCCTTAATAATAATAGTAAAAATAATAATGACATTAAATTGTAGAGGGAGGCACATGATGTTAGTTTTTGATGAACAGTATCCTCCATGTGATCATCCAGAGACCTTACTAGCTTATTTCAATTAGCATGTCAAGCATAAATTTGAAATATTGCCAAGGCAGAGACAGGGAAAATGCAAACCCAAAGTTTTCTTTCTTAGGCGGGATTAGATTGAGACGATAATGGAGCTGCCAAAGTAATCTGAATGCTGTAGTCAGAAGAGGTGATGCCCTTCCTGGCTGACTGATTTTCTATTGGTAGCCTGTCATAATTTATAAAATATAATCCGTAGAGCTATGAGAACAATAAAAGATTTGGAGGGGCCAATATAGATAAAAGAACACAGGAAGACCTCTGCTAAGTATAAATACTGTCATGGGTTTGTTCAATACCCCTAGGTTTTGGATCTCTCAAATTCTTTCATAAATTAACCAAGTCTGATCTATTTGGGGAAGAAACAGGGGACTAATGGGGTTGTACTAACAACAATTGTTTAGGATGGTTGGTTATATCTCGGAACACTACAACTTCTGCAAACAACTATAGCTATTTTATGCAAAAATAGGAAAGTGCACAAGAACATTTCAGATTTTTGTGGGGTTTTTTTCCTGTTTCTCATATGCACATTAACGCTATTCTCTTCTGGGGATTTTGCAGTTTTAGGGGGAAGGAGATAAGTGGAATGAGGTGCTCTCTCCTTTTCAAGTACAAATATAGAATGTGAAATAATTACTATGACAGAAAACCTTCCTTCAAGAAACTTTTGTTTGAGTTGATGTTTTTAAATGGATAGTAAAATATTTTGGAGGAAAAAATATACAAACAAAAATAGGTTGCTGCTAAGATCCACTGCAAATGGTCTCCAATAATAGAGACATTTTTGTGGTGTCAGCTGAAATCAGTGAGGTTGAAAGCACATTTTCCCTTGTTCTCAGTTACAGTATCAATTACCTGGCCAGCTTGAATTACTCATCTTTTCTTTATCTGGCTCATATTTTCTGTTGTTACACATAGTCAGTTTTTTTTTATCTGGATAGCAGAAAAATATGTTGGCTTTTAAATAACAAATAATCATTTATATGACTGGTGTATTTCTTTATGGGAGAAATCAGCTTGTAGGAGGAGAGGAAGGGAGGATTTTGTTATTATCTTTTGCCTCTGTTAATTTTATACATTCCAGAACTTCTGCTCTGCAAAGGGAAAATAACATCAAAAAAATATCCGTAAAACTTGTGTTCCTGGGACTTTTTTCTATAATCTTAGATTTATGTCTGATTGGCTATCTACTTATGGTCAAATTCATGTCATTTAAAGCAGTAAAATATTGAAAGATGAGATAATGTACAATGGGTTTTAGCATTAGAACTACATTAAAACCATAACCTACAGTTAGTAGCAAGAATCTACACAGGAAAAATTCTTGGCCTAAAGAATGAGGATCTTTTACTTCAGAGAATCTAACCCCATATTTTTTGCATTTATATAAATGAGGATCTCTAATGACCTTTAAAAATATGCCATAAATAATTTTTGATCTGGACAATCAACAGCTAGTAATGATTATATGCATATTATACATCTGTCAGAGAAATTGATATCTAGCATCTGCTAAATTTAGAATAAAATATTGGTGTTCTAGACCTTAGTCTGACATTAATAGACTGTGGCATCTTAGACAAATCCCTTCATTATTTGTGCTTTGTTTCCACAGCAAACCTTTGCTTTTGGTCTCTAATTAGAGAGGATTTCTGGGCCTGGGGATGGCCAATTACTTCCTTTGTATAGGACACAGCAAACAAAAGCTATAGGAAAGAATTAACTGAGACTGGATATACTTTTTAGGGGGTTCTCAGTTCTAAGCAGATGCACATTTTGGCCATGCTTAGCTATGTGTACATTAGGTACATGTTTTATCTTAATTGTCCTTACATGTTTACAAGAAAGCTATTTTTGCTTTTTCAGTTTTATTCTGCACCATGATTTACAGAAAAATAAATAGCCAACTCTTTTAGAGCTTTTTTAATGCTACTAGATGGTAGATGTCTACTGTACATCACTTTGACTTACTGCTTTCTAGATGTTTTTTCTGGGTATTGAAAAATTCCAAGTTAAGGACTTGACACTTGGACACTGAAGGAGTCATCTAAGGAACAGGAACAGTATAAAAAGGGGTGACATTTAGAATCATATGGGAACAGAATCAGTATGGGTCTATTTAAGGTTAGTCCTCCAACCACCAACTTTCAACCGAACATCTGCATCCTGGAGGAATTCCATGATGTCTGTGTGATCATACGGAAATTGCTACTAGGCCTCTGCCAGTTGTGGAAAACCTATCAAATATCCACTAAAGTCTACTTGAATCTACTCTGTGAAATAAAATAAAAGTTGAACTTTCTCTTTGTATTCCTCAGGTTTTTTTGGAAATTCAAGCTCACAGAGACACATCAGGAACTAACATTGAAAACAGCAGTAATAAAAGCAACCTAAGTAATTTACAGAAAGTGTACATCTCAAATATTTTTTTGGAAGAGAGGTAAAAGCCAGGCCAAAGAGTTGCTTCCATGAGGAAAAGCTCAAAGGAAGCTCTGTCATTGACTCTGTCATAGAATAAAAATGTAGAAGTGAACATATACTTTTCAAAATTATCATTCTAATTGG
>VWZD01006783.1:18715-33538 GCA_013396695.1 Sakesphorus luctuosus | reverse complement strand
CACCCCCCCCACCCCGTGAAAGTGACAAATTGGATATTATGCTCTTTTCTTTATGATTTTAGAAATCTTTGCACAAGAACTATAGGTTCATTATGCTTCCTGGTAATTTGACTCTTCTTTGCATACAAATACATATAGGAGATAAACTGACACGCATTTTCTTAGTGTTTTGCATTCAGTTAAACCAAAATGAGAACTGAAGACTTCATAATGCTCTGTCATAAGGAAATGCTGAGCTTAGAATTTTTCGCTTTACCACAACACTGTCTAAGGTAGAGTACAAAGAGCAGAGAGGCTGGTGACACTAGAACACCAGTGAATTCAGTGATAATATTCTCTTCTCATATTAATGCCTTTCTCGTGTTGTCAAGGTAAGACTTTACCAGAAGACTTTTACTCAGTCATTTATCTTTTCTTTGCTGTAAGACAGTTGAATGACAGCATTATTTAGACATGTGACAAGATGGCATGTGACATTACCAGTGTCTCCCTAACACAGAAGTAGTCCAGGGTGTCTTGAAATTTTTCCACAAGGCTCTGCAGTGTACTAAGAGAAGACAAGTAAAAACAAAACCAGAAAGCTTAATTTGGATCTAGAAAGACAAGTCTTTAAGCAGAGGAAAAAAGTTCCTTAAATTCACAAAAAGTAGAACATTTGCTCTTAGTAAGACTGCAGTCAAAGCTATATTTAAGATAGTAGAAACAGCTTCATATATATTTAACTTGCAGTATAAATTAATCTATATATTCATTCACATAGTTACCTATGTAGGATGTATATATGCATGCATGACCATGAATACAGTTATTGGCTCTTTATTTCTATCTTCCTTCCTTTTAGAGTAGATTAACACTGCAGAAATTTGCTCTATGAAATGTTAAGAATAGTAGAAATAAATACTACAAGTTTTTTCTTGGTCTTCTCAATATTTTTAAATTGTCATTGTAGTATCTTCTTCATAATATTTAACTTACCTGTTACCCAATACTTATCTTTCAAGTATTACCTCTGCACTGATTAAAGCATTTCCGCATACATTTCAGTTTATGAAAAAATTTCTCAGCTGAAAATTTTACTCTTTGTATTTTAAGCTTTTCAGTGACTATTTGATAAACCATTTTGTCCTTTTTGAAAATTTTCCTAAAATCATTCTGTGTGATTACCCCTTTTTACTGAATGTGCCGTGCAATGTGTTTCTAGTTGAAAAAAAAACCCAAAGAAAGTCCGAGTTACGAGATATTTTTCCCTCTATAAGCTTTGATCAGCAGACCTAGTAAGTTCCCTCTGTTTATCTTAACAGCTTAAAATGGAACATGTGCTTCTCATTTGCAATAACATGTAGTAGTAGGAGTGCTCATTTCTACAATGAAAAGGCGAAAATAAAAAAAATGAGACACTGAAAATTCACGTAATTGTAGGAGGTTTGCTGAACCACAGAGGGGAAAAGATCCAACACAGGATTTAGAATTGGATCCATTGATTAAACACATGACAAACAGGATTCTGCTGCTTAAGAAATGTTGACTTGTTAATCTCTTTTGCTATCAGAATGCTGAGGAGGCTAAGGAAAGGCCAGGTGTGCTTTAATTCCCAGCCTCCTCGGAGAAAAGCTCTCAATATGTTTATTAAGCTGTTTGGGTAACAGCATTTAATAAACTGTTTTCAAACATTGAAGATGTTTGCTTATCTGAGACTGAAAGGGGGAGAGACAAGTAGTCTCTGCTCTCATTTTGATGGTTTTAAGAAAGGAAATTACTTGTGACTGGGTTTGGAACAGGGACACAGCTGAAATATGCTACTGCTCACCAAACCCAGACTGAGGTGTACGGGTTGTGGTTACTGCACTCTCACAGTCCTGGAATGTTGTTGCAATACTTAGGAACAAATTTCATTTCACAGGGAGCACAGGAAGGAATAAGCTGACTATGTCTTACTACTCCAAATATGTCCCTTTCACTTACAGCCTTTGTTCTCTGTACCAGAACTTCCAGTGAGGTGCTAGTTATGCTTTTCGATTTTTTTGTGCACTGTTCATGTGATGTGAAGACTTGCTTGCTAGTAGTTGGGATCAGCAGCTGAGGCATCCATTTATTCCTTGCAAAGTAACAAACTGTTAGTAACGGCTAGCTGACACCATCTGGACTGACTTGAGACATAAAGAAAGTTACCTATTCTACAGTGACATTTCCAAATGATTCAGGATAAGGAAAGTTGAAAATTTGTCAGATGGTTTGCAATAAGTAAATAGTAGCATAACACCATTCATTTGTGATGATGACATTAATATGCAAATTCAGTATTTGACCTGAGTTTTACTCTTGAGTGTGAACTAATTTGGCCACTGGGATAAGTTGTCACAGCTGCACTGAGAACACTGGAGTTTTAGAAGTTGGCAGCAAAAGTGAATCCACTTCTTTTCTTTGGTGACTTTAGTTTTCAGTCATAACATGCTTTATAAAACATAAAGTATGGCAGACTAACCATGTTAACAGGCACAGGTTTGGTGGAGTTCTTGCACATGCAATTGGCTAATTAGGCACCCAGCCGCGATGGACATGTGAACACCACAGGCATGTCAAGATCAACTAAGCTGTGCAGATCTGCATGTCCTAGTATTTACATTAAAGTTCTCTCAATGTCCATCTACCCAAATCCCCGAGATTGAAGGTTCAGTAAAAGAAGGAAGCTTATTGCACAGCTGAGGGTATTTACTTTGCTTGGGAAAACAACTCCTTTGATTGTCCCTTGAGCACTAAAGACTTCTACACAGTTTAAAACAGTTGCAAGAAGAGAACCAGATTTTTTTCATTACTCCTTCATGTCACACATTGTATCAGCCTACTCGATTTAAACAAAATGAAATCCTGCATCCTTCACTATTTATTTATTTATTTATGTTTTATATGTGCCATCTCAAATGGATTCAGGACAGCTAGTATTTGACATGAATATAATTTGACAGGTTGAAATAAATACAGAAAAGTTTGTAAGCCCAAATTGACCATATGTTGTGTTTCACATATTTGACCACATCCCCAGCCCTCAGACGTGAATGTGCCATGGGCAGGTAATAATTCTGCCCCTGGTGAGGACAGCTTCAGGTAAATGTATAAAGTTCCTTATCTGTATTTTTTTCTGAAAATTTAAAAACACCAGTTTAGAAAAAAAATCCATAAAAGCAGAAGGATGAATAATAATAATTCACTGGTGCTCCTATAGCCACTTCATTATGACACAAAAGCTTGCCATCAAATTTATGTAATACACAAATTGGAACTCCGTATTCTTTTTGTTCTCGCAGTAAATGCAAACTGGTGTAGATTTCTTTCACAGCTAATTTTTAATTGAACTCTGTAAGGAAGACATTTTCAGAAATCCATTAAAGCCTCAGACTACACTCTACATATTTGATCATACCGTATACTCCTAATCAGAAGATTAGGTCCTTTTTGACAGGAGAAATACATCACTAAGTATTGTTTCCCACTTTCTTACTGTGTGGCATCTTGATGTCTGAGTATTTATTTAAAACTTAATGATCATCTGTCTTGTATTATTTTTAATTGTGACACATGACTTTCTCATGTGAGATGCATCTATGTTATCTGCTTTCAACTTTTAGAAGTGAAGTGCTTTGTTTGAACTAATAGACTAAAATGGGCATTCTCAGGTGCAGATTCTGGTTAATGGAGACAGCAGTTTCAGTGGACTAAATATTTTTCAGATTAATAATCATTCAATTGCTTCTAGTTCTATGTTGAATAACTTTAAATCCAATTGAACTAGTAGAAAGGGGTCAACCCTCGTAGGCAGCTAGCCCCAACATCACACATTGTTCAATGCCCCCAGTCAAATGGAAGAGAGTATCAGAAGGGTAAAAGCAAGAAAACTCATAGGTTGAGATAAACAGTTTTATAGGTAACCAAAAGCTGCATACGCAAGCAGAGCAAAATAAGGAACTTGTTAACTACTTCCCATTTACAGGCAATGTTCAGCCATTCCCTCAAAAGCAGTATCTGCACCATTAAGTTGTCTTCAACATACTTCAGAAACTTCCTGGGCCTGTTTGTCTGCTGTATGATATTCCCAGCTGATATTTTGGAAGTTAAATTCACCCTTTAGGACAAGGACAGATAATCAAAAGATATATCTTAATTCCCTCCAGATAAACACAGCCCACTTTAGTTTGAGGAATGCTGGATGGTTAAATTTTCCAAAACTCAGACATTTGTGAGTCTAAATGGTTTAATACCTTCCAAAAGTAAATATACTATTTAATCTACCAGTATTAAGAAAAAATAATTTTGACACTACCAAAAAGAATATTTCAGATTTGGACAAAAATTGTTTTTTGTTTTATTTTGGATACTTAAACCTAAACTAAAACTTTTTATAAGATTCAGATACTTGTAGAAAATGAAACCAAAAAACAATGGTTGAAAATAATTGGTGTACTTCATTTAATCTTGGGTTAGTACATCCATTGGCAGTACACTCTCTATACATATTTGTGACATTACAATGTAAATATAGATCCTCCAATTTCTAACACTTATCTACATTACATTTAACTACAGCCAGATTTTGTGGTTCAGGCTCTTTGTGATGTGCCTTTTTGCCTAGATCCATGAATAATTCAAATTATTCAGGCTATATATTCAGATGTCCCTCAAGTCATACTGTGCTTCAGCTAGGCAAACCAAGTAATGGGAAACATGGCAGGTTCTAATATGGGGAAAGTTTCACAGATCCCAGACTGGCTGAGAAGTCCCTATAATATCACCATTTTCCCTTATATATTTTTTTCTTCCTCTTCTGTTTCTAAGAGAAATCAATATGGATGGAAGAAGGAAACAGTGCTTCCCAGAACTTCAGACTGTGTGTTCTCCCTTTTTAATAGTAAATCCGAAGGTGTAGCAGGGGTTGGTTCTAAGAGATGCTGGGAAGTGAGACAAAAGCGCCATTGAGAGGTTAACAAAATAGTGTCTTTATTACCAGAAGCAGCTAAGTAATGGGAGGTTTGAGAAAAAGAACAAGAGAGAGAGAGAAGGAGGGACATCAAGGCAATAAGCCCAAACATGTAAGTACCCCACTCACCAAGGGGTTACTCACTTAGGTTGTCTAACTGACCCAGAACACTTAGATTCTCCAGAGAAAGAAGCAGGGACTGCATTCTCTAGGCACTGGCCGACTTACAGCAATAACAGGCATCTCTGTTATTAAGAAATGAGGTCTATTTGTGAAGCAAGCAAGCGCCCAGGGCACAAGTCATCTGCTCTTAAATACAGTCTCCAAGTGATGTCTGGCTGGGTAGGTGTGGCCAGCACCACCCAGTCAGAGGTCCCTGGCTCCACCTTCTTGTTATGTAAGGGACCTCCATCTCCACATGTGCACAGGCATTGCAATTCCCCCGAACATGCACATAAACACGTGGAGGTCTCCAGAAAATGGGTCTGGGGGCAGCCTTCCTCTCCCTCCTCTTCACTTTCTCCTCCAAATGTCCTCTAAATACCATCAACAAATCAGAGAATACCATTTATCTTTAGTTTACAGGGAACTCTGTCTTCAAGGGCAAAGCTGTCTTCTTATCAATGCTTGCTACCAATAGCTCGGTAGGAAAAGAATAAACTTTTTCCAGGTGGCTGGCCAAAGCACAGACCAAAAATGTCAACACCCAACCAATTTCCAGTTAAGAAGGGACTCTGTTGATCAACAATGGTTTAATTCACACTTTTGCAAGGATCATGGATGGAGTTTTTTTCAGTATTACTTATTTTAGTATTTCTCACAATTGCTTTGCAAGAAAGTGCACTTTGTGTGGCAGCATAGGTTGCACACAATAAATTAGAAGACTTGGAAGACCTCTTTGAGAGAGATTTTGTTTTAACTTTCATGTCATGGTAAAATTAACTTAGTGGGTTTGCTCTAGTTTTATTTTCCCACATAAACCACTGAAACAGTTTTCTTGGAGCAGTTAACAAGGTACTAACGAGACAAAAAATAAACACTATACAGAAGTGAAAATAGAAAGCAAAATAAACTCCAAATTTTCATCACCAAAAATATTATCCATATAAAATAAATTTAAGATACCAACTCAATAATTTGACCAGCGGTTTCCAGTTACTTTTGCTTACTAATAGATTCAATCCATTCTGGCTATATGTAATGGCCATTCTTCGCCTCTCTGACTCAGACACTTCACAATTAACAGCTCCTTTCCAGCTTCTGTTTTATTTGTCAAAGGTCCTTTGTGGTGTTATAATCATGTACAGAAAATGTCTCTCACAGAAGCTGCATCTATCATTTGTTAGTAATCTGCTTCTTTTCATAGCAAGCCCTACAGAAAAATACTATCATCTGGAAAAATAGGTGGCAGAAGCATCTAGTATATTGAATCAGTATGACTTGCACCCTACTCCACGATTCCTCTGCAGTCTTCCTCAACAGCACATTTAAGGTCACACACTGTATTATTAAATACTTGTGAAACAACTATTTTCAAAAATTGTTTTATAGCTACCTCTTTTTTTATTCTTTTTTTTTTTTTAAAGAAATTAACGTAAAATCTCACTGCTGGAACTGTGTTGCTCTGTAAGCGATTAGCCTGCCTGATTCCTATAGCATAGAATTATGGGAATTAATATCTTTTTTCTTGGTCCTTTTTTTTTTTAGAATTATAAAGCTGAAATAACACAAAAACCTGTGGTTGATCTTCTATTGGCAAAGCTATTAGCTAAGTTCTGTAGTAATATCATTAGTGTCAGCAATGAAAGTGTTCAAGTTCCTCAAAAGTCTTTTTCCACTTGGAGGAGGAATATTCTCTTGGAACGAATTATTGTCCTTCAACCTTGAATTTTCCAGGGAATTGCAGGTATTCTTTCTGACATGTTCCAGTATTTATAAAAATGTGATATATTTTGTCTTATATATACCTGTTATCTATTACTGTTAAGGATAAATACTGTGTTATCTATTACTGTTAAGGATAAATACTGTGGTCTTCAAAGAGTTCTTTTTTGAATATTGGAAACATGACTTCTCATGTGTTAGATTCCTTCTCCCTCTTCCTCTGACCACTTGACATTTTAAAGGTGATTGTGCTAGTTTTGGCTGGCATAATTTTCTTCATAGTAACTAGTATGGGCTATGGTTTGGATTTGTGTTGAAAACAGTGTTGATAACACAGGAATATTTTAGTTACTGCTGAACCAACGTTTTCACTGTGTCAAGGCCTTTTCTGCTTCTCACAACATCCCAGCAGAGGGAAGTCTGGGAAGGGACATGGCCAGACATCAGACCCCAAGGGAAATTCCATGCCATATGTCATCTCAGCATACAAAGCTGGGAAAGAAGAGGAAAGGCAAGACTGTTCGGAATGATGGTGTTTGTTTTCCCAAATCACCATTAGTTGTGATGGAGCCCTGCTTTGCTGGGGATGGCAGAACACACGCCTGAACATGGGAAGTGGTCAAGCAATTCCTTGCTACACTTTGCTTGCACATGTGCCTTTTGCTTTACTTATTAAAAAGACTTCAGCTCTGCCCATCAGTTTTTTAGCTTTTACTTTTCTGATTCTCTCTTCCATCTCATTGGGGTGATGAGTGAGCCAGCAGCTCTGTTGCTTCATTGGTGGCTGGAGTTAAACCATGACATTTATCTTGTGTTACATCTGTCTTGTACCACAGACTATCCTATAGCCTTTAGTATCATTGTGTTCTAAATTTGTAATGTGGTTTCTTTTGTCTTTTGTTACGATTCATGTATCATTAAACCACATTCTCCAGCTATTTCGTCAAGAACGTATGGTCTTTTTTAGCCTTTTAAAAATTAATTAGGATTTTCTTACCAAACCTGTTTCTGTTCAGATTTTATTCTTTTCATCCAAGGGGTTTTCTCCAATATCAAAACCTTAGTTCATGGATTTTTTTTCATTCATAACTAAATTCAAATTGCATCTAATGAAATATCCTTCCCAATTAAAATGTCGAAAGAACACAAGAGGAACTCCCTTGACTTTTCATTTTGGAGACAGTTAATGTCATTAAACTGAGTTCTCTTCTCTAAATTCTTCTTTTAAACACTCCATCATTTTTAGTTGAGAATTTTCTGGGTACTTAAGGAACTTTATATGGGAAACAAAACACGTAACAAAAAATGTTGATCAATTGGATAAAACTAAGGCTTCAATGAGCAGATTTCCAGCTTTCGTTTCTTTCTACTTCTTAGGCAGCTTTATTTTCACAATAAATATTTAACTCTGACATTGTCTACATTGATGACCTCTTCATTATGTGTGTTCTCATTTAGTTATTGTAGCGTTTATGGAAGTGCTGACTAATAAAACTGATGTGCTCTACATACAGTACAGATAGAGAGAAAAACAGCTTTTCTTACCTGTGTTTGTGAATTGACAGCTTTCTCTTCTAGAGATAATTTAGCCCTATACCTCAGAAATTGTACTGGATTATAAATCAATTTTTTATTTTTATTCAATGCTTCCTTTTATGCATGAGACAAGAAACTTACTGTGGCTATGTAGACACTTATCTGATTTCAAATTCAATGGTGAGCTTTTGTCCATAAGTTGAGATCTGAACTATTTAGAAGTCAAGACTTTTTAAACCTGCAAACTATTATTACTCCATGCACATACAATCTTGTATCTGCTTCTAAGAGGATGCAACCACCTGTCACGAAATTTTCAAGGGTGAAAGACCTTATGATGAGTGAAAAAATGTCCTATTTCCTCACTGCACAGCTGTTCAAATCTCTGAGGTCCTTACTTTCCCCCAGTCTATCTTAATACTGTTCTCACCTGAATTTTCCAAACCCAAGAAAATGAGGCCAGATGGCAGATAGATCACCAAGGATATTTTGGGTTCTGCCATGTAATTAGAGAAGCTTTTAATACATGTTTTAAAGATTATTTACAAGAGCATAGAACACAATTTAGCAGTATTTGTTACAACTTCTGAAGCTAATCAACTTTCAAGGCTTCTTTCAGAAAGTTACATGGCCTCACTCTTCTAAGACGTCAAAACAAATTTGAAACTGAATGTGTTTTTCATGCAGAAAAAAGCTAGGTTACTAAAAGGCCATAATGATTCTAATTCATACACAGGGTGCTGAACATAGTGAGAGATATATGTTTGGAATTATTTTTATTCCATATATCTTTTTGGTAAATCTTTTGAGAATCTCTTTTGTGTTTCTTAACATCTTTTTCCTTTATCAGTCATGATCACTTAGCTGATATGAAAAAAGCTGATGAATTAAAGCTTACCAGTTCTTACTAATTTTCTGTTTTCTATGCCTCTATGAAATGGCTAAAAGGACTCAAAATAATGTATTTAATTTTTTAATATTGCAAAGTATTGAAGGGATTAAACTAGAACAAGTTTCTTCCAAGCAGATAAAACAATGATTAAAGCCAATGTCAGTCTATCTAGAGGCAGTTAAAACACTTAGAACATTGATCATAAATAATTAAAGTTTTAAACCAACCCATGAGATCAGAATAAATTTTATAGGAGTGACTGTTACACTGGCTGAACCTATGTTGAATTCCAATTCCTTAGAATTGAATAGAAGTAGAGTTTGGTAACACTGAAGTTAGAAAGAAGCTATCTTATTGCCAGTATTGTCACTGAAGATTAATTTAGAAGTTTCTGAGTTTTGTGCCTTCAGCAGCCATTACAGCTTGAAAGGACCAATTAACAGATGCTTTACACAATATCAGTGAAGAGAGAGGGGACTTTGTCCAACATGAAAAAACTTGCAGAAGACACCTCCAACCTTTTGAAGATTGTTATATAAGTTTCTCTTAAATCCAGCTTTTCTTAGTTTCATCCCACAACTCTGCTGTATGTCAATTGGAATCTTACATCATATTAATCAGTATTTCCCTGTCTAGACTACTCATGCATTCCAAATTACAACATGGAATTAAAAGAGACCAATAGGGTCCATCAATAAGTTTCTGTGTTAGCTTATTTATATTTGCATGTTCAGATTTCCAAAAACCCCTGAGTTTAACTGGCATTTAAACTGTCACAGTAATTCCTGGCAATTACTGAGTTGTGAAGTACTTAATGCAGATAGAAGATTCATGCTGTTGACAATGGCTAGTGGCATTTCCAAATTTGAAAAATTAGAACAGACTTTTCACAAATGCAAGAGCAACCTGGAATTCTATTCTGCAGTACTTGGCACTGGTGAGTACATATGTGCTAGTTTAAAGGTAAACCGGCAGGAGAAACAAACCCACCACAAGAGAGATTATAAATCAGAATTACAGTTTAATAAAAATATTACAACAAATGCAATAGCACAAAGAGAAAATGGTTTTAACCCTCAAACCCCAGAAGTGTAACCCAGAACCCTGGGGAACAAACACAATGGTGTTTGTTAGCCCCTGTGCTGAGCCCCACATGGTTCCCCTGAATCCAAAGAAAAAGAGGTGAAAAACCTGTTGGTAGATGACAGTCACAGCCTGATTGAGAGTGGTGGTCTCCTGTCAAGGTTCTGATCCTCCTCTGGATCCGCTGAGTGGTTCCCCAAATTCCAAAATGCCCAAGATTATATCCCCTCAGGTCCAGGTAGGACCACCCAATACCTCCCCCAGGGCAGGGAATTACACAATGGATGACCTGACTCTGTGAGTCATGAGGTATTTTGAAATCATTGATGGCCCATTGTCAGATAGGACACCTCAGGCTGGGTGTGGAGGTAACAACTTCCTGGAAGGGAGTTATCACAGCTCTTATCTCACAGGTGTCTTTCACAGGTGTCTTTCACTCCCAGCTCACATCCTGCTGGGTCAGGGGCACCCTGGGCAGCTACTGCAAATGGTCCATTGTTAACAGTTCTTGGGAAATGGCATACAAGGTTTAGAATACACAGCTTAGGTCACACCCACACAGTGATAAACTGGTTTCAGCTTGCTGAACTAGGACACCACTTCTCAAATCCTGTATTCGGTTTTGAGCCCCTCACTACAAGAAAGACATTGATGGAGCTCTGAGCAACCTAGACTAGTGAAGGGTATTCTAGTCCATGACAGGGCGATTGGAACTAGATGATCTCTAAGATCCCTTCCAGCCCAGGCCATTCTGTGATTCTATGATTGAGGTGCTGGAATGTGTCCAGAAAAGGGAAAATGGGACTGGTGAATGATCTGGGGCACAAGTTTTATGAGCAGCAGCTGAGAGAGGTGAAGTTGCTTAGTCTGAATAAAAGGAGGTACAGGTGTAACCTTATTGCTCTCTACATCTTCATGAAAGGTGGTTGCAGTGATGTGGGGGCTGGACTCTTCTCCCAAGTAACAAGTGATAGGACAAGAGGAAATGGTCTCAAGTTGTGTCAGGGGGAGTTTATATTAGATATTTGGTAAAATTTTCTTCACTGAAAGGGTGGCCAGACATTGGAACAGGATGCTCAGGGAAGTGGTGGAATCATCATCCTTGAAAGTGCACAAAAACTTGTGGATGTGGTACTAAGGGACATGGTTTCATAGTGTATCTGACAGTTAGGTTAACAGTTGTATTCAGTGATCTTAGAAGGCTTTTCCAACTGTAACAATTCTATGATTCTTTCCACCTGTATTAGGAATGACTTTTTATTAATTTTGCTAATCCAGTAAAAATTTTATAAGTTATATGTTTGTTACTGCTCTGCCATCATTACCAGCCTTATGAATATTTAAGAAACCTCTATTATATTTAAATCTCTAAAACTCATTGTAAGCTGAAAATGTTTCATTTATTCTATATCTCAGTTTGATGGTTAGCAAACAGAATAATGTAGTTGCATGAATTAGATGTAATATTAAACATTATGGTTGTCTGAATGTGTTTGTGTATGAATATCATCAGATTTAGTAGGGCATGAATCAAGAAAGGATTGAATAGTGAATTCTGGGGCTAGTGATAATAATAATAATAAGCACACAACTTCCTGGAAAAAACATATATTTTTTTTTTTTAGATATTTCAAATATGATCCTAAAAATTTTTAGATTTGAAATTTGAAAAATATTTTCCACAATACTTGCTATTTAACTCTTGATAAAAATGACTAGAAAATGAGGAAGAGATGATTAAAAAGTTAGTCATAAATCCTAAAGAAGCATAGATCAAAATAAAGAAGAGAAATGAGATGCAAAAGATGGAAAATATCAAGAAATATTAAGTTAATACAGCTGTGAAACAGTGATCACTTTTAAAAAGAAACATCACTGATTCTTGTGCATGAGGACTATGTAAAAATTTCTGTATTTTTCAAAGAGCTGTTTCTGTTTTGAAGCGCAAACATCTAAGTTTGTGTTTTGTTTTGGTGGTTTTTTTCCCTTGGTTTATTTGTTTGTGTGTGTGTTTTTTCCTGGGATATCCATGAAGAATTTGAGTTAATTTTAAAGATTTTTTAAATATTATGCTCTTTTTTTGGAAGGTCAGACCTTGAAACGAAGGTTATGGTAGTTCTTTAGAGTGAATCTGCTCAGTGGAGTAGTGCTTATAATGTGACTAGCAGAGGTGTCAGTGTTTGGGGTTGAAGTTTCATGTTGAACTTAACAGCTCCAAGGAATTCATTACGCTACTGGACTGTATTGCATAGGCTAGTGGAATAAGAAGATACATCAGCATAGGAGTCTCATAACAAGAACATAAAGAACTTGAAAGTCTGAATCTGTAAAATATAAACCCAAAAAAATTTATATCAATTAATAATATCAATTAATGCTAAAAATAGAAAATTGATTATATGTTTATGGATTACATAAGTACACTCATGTATAATGGAATACTCAAAGACAAAGAGGTTATAGGACAAAGAGTTTTTTATCTTCTACAAGTCATAGAAAAGCTAGAAAAAAGCATGATTTTTTTTTTCCCCAGATGACTAAATAAAGAAAGCCTAGAGCCATTAAGGCTCTTCAGATTCATAATATTTTCAGTAACAGTGGGGAATTTGCTTCATTTCATTTCTCAAAAACTGCAGTTTAAGAAGATTTCTTTCATGCACATATCACATGCTGACTTCAAAGGGAAAGGAACAAAGAGACCCAGACATGCAACAGTCTAAATTTTGTTAATTCCTTTTTGCCTTGTCCTCTGGTCAGAGATAATTTTACACATGGTTATTTTCACTCCCATATTTGTTATTATCTGATAGTCCATTATTTATCTATGATATCACTTAGTGAGGTCAGTACTAAACATATAATTTTAAATGTATAGGTATTAAAGGCTGAAAACAGTTTTACACATCCCATATGGCGTATTGTTGTACGTTGTGAGTTTTTCAGGCCTTTGGGCCATTCTGAAAGGATATAAAAACCTTAAAAATAGCCATTTCCAGTGAGGTTTCTCAGAGAATGAGTCCCTGAGCCAAGCAAATGTCTAGAGTTCAAGAGATTAATTAGCACTGTTGACTTAGAGGTGGATCAGATGGTAAGTACTATACAGGAGTTAATTATGTACAGCCAGGCTTAGGTGAGGTCATCAAGGAGATGGGAGTTCTTCTTGAAAGCCACTGAATTGTACTGACCATAAGCTAATGCAGCTATTTTGGGGAAGTTCAACAGCTGAGTCTAGTTATGCCCAGGCCTCCAAAAGCAGATTTCTTAAGAACTAAAATGAACAAAGGTCTGCTGAGTAGGAGCCAAAATGAGCGGTAAGGAAGAGAACAACATGAAAACAGAGTGATTCCTTTGTTTCCTGCTGCTTGTTGTTTACAGATTAAAATGCTTCATAATGGGATGGTGGCCAGAAAACACTATGGCTCGAGTTGTTTTGGTTGAATTAGAAAACAAGCAAAGAGCTTCCAAAATACTGAACCCGCAGAGGGATTTAGAATTTCTTCTGTATTTACATTTAGATGCATGTTTACTCTAGTTTCTAAAAGGGTAATATCAAAAATCTAAATTGGGCATAAAAATATATTTAGGGCTGTAGAATTCCAAAACATTTAAATTGGTGCATGAAAACAAAATCACATAAAATGCCCAAGACCAAAGAAAATGTAAACTTGTAAATGAGGCTGCAGAGGTGTACATTGGAAATATTAGGATGCCTTTCATCCAGAAAAGCTGTTGAATAAGATATCCAGAGTAGTTTAAAAGAAATAATCTACCTGTGTCAAGAATATTTTCAAGGAGTATTTAATTATAAAGCAAATGTCTAAAAGAAACTTAGGAGATTTCAGTTTGATTAATTTTTTTTGCCAACATGATCCAAACCAGGACACTTTCTCATATTTTCCCCTTTCCACACTTTCAACAGGTATGTGTAAGTTGTTTATTATTACTGTTATTGTTATTATCATCATCATTATTGTTATTGAAATGTTTCTTTACAGACAGTGGCTCTGCCTGAGCCTGTTGTTCTGTTAATGACAGTAAACTCTTTGCAGCAACAATTTTTTAAATAGTTGATACATTGTTTGTATTGCGCGCACTTACTGAGAACTTCACAGCCTAAAGGAAAAAAGACTTTTCAGACGACACTAAGTACTTAGTCCACTTACACATGTGCCTTTCTAGAATGTCTAGGCAACTATTTAATTCCCCTAGCAGCATTATATTGGAATAAGATTTTCCCATTCAAGGGTTTCATCAATGTTAAAGTTTACCAACATTATTGCATCACCACTGTCAAGGGTGGTATTTAAGAGAACGTATATATCTGAGACTGTATATAAATAGATATAGATATATGAGTGTATATGTATACATATCTTCAGGGGAATCAGAGTAACAATTAGAATTCCAAGTGCGTAAGAAGTAAAAAAGAACAATAAGAATGATGGGCTTTGCTTTGTTT
>VWZD01006783.1:2427-18353 GCA_013396695.1 Sakesphorus luctuosus | reverse complement strand
GAGTGGGAATTGGAGGCAGGGGAGAGAGGTATTTGGGGGTGAATCCTTTCCTGACCCCATAGGCAATTAGCTTACAATAGTCAGTCATGTGACTTCATTAGTTTCTCTCTGCTAGATAGTGTTGCTGCCTTCTCAACAAGCCCACACACCATTTGTTCTAATTAGCTAATTACAGCTGTATTTCTATCTTATCCACANCAAGGGTGGTATTTAAGAGAACGTATATATCTGAGACTGTATATAAATAGATATAGATATATGAGTGTATATGTATACATATCTTCAGGGGAATCAGAGTAACAATTAGAATTCCAAGTGCATAAGAAGTAAAAAAGAACAATAAGAATGATGGGCTTTGCTTTGTTTTGTGTTGGTTTTGCTTTTTTGGTTTGTTCCGCTGCCGCCCTTCCCCCCCGCCCCCACCAAAATCAGATCACCAGTCTGCTAATCTGAGCTCTTCCAGATTTCAGAGCATTCAGCCTACCAGTGAATGACAGACAGGGTGTTACAGAGTAATTTCAAATCAAACTAAAGCGTGATTAAAGGCCTTAGTGAAGGTATACTTTAATGTCGGCATACTTTATTAAAGACATTTTAAAAACTGGGAAGGCAAGCAAGACACTGAACAAATCCATTTTCTCTTACATAAATATCTGGTTGCTTGATTGAGGTAAGATGTACTTTATTGATGTTCATTGATTATATTGTAGTTGCGATCTTCGCATTGTGCATTAGCTCGCTGCTCCCAGAGCTACAGGCTCAGCAAGACGAAGGAGCTGTCATGACTTACACACCTTACTCTTTCCAGAAGATGGAATTAAAATGGCTGTTAATTGCCAGTTTGTCTTGGCATACTTTAGGCAATTACCCAAGCTTTGAATTGTCATTCAAAATAACAATATTCATTAATTTAAGAGGTCTATACTTTTAAAAGATGAGCTATGGATATCAGAACCTGAAATAGAAAAGAATTACGCATTGCCAGCTCTTGCTTGATTTTTTGGCCTCGTTTAAATCAGTGGCATTAGGTCACATCTATCTGACTCCCTGCCTCAATTTCTTTTTGTTTCATCTTACTCCAAATTTAGCAATTACCTGAAAACAACCATGAGCACTTTGCTTACAGAGCTGGATTTACCAGAGAGGTTCCCTCAGGTTTTCCATCTTCTTGCTCTCTAGATCCCATTAAAGAGAAGCTGCAGAGCATATGTACCTCAAACCCTCTCAAAAAATATCTGGAGCTGTAGCCACCCTTTGATTTCAAGGCTGTTGTGAATTTTATCATAAAAAATCAGGTAAACAGGGCCTGAGATTCTTGTCTTTTGGCAAAGTTTTAGGTGTCTCTGGTGCTTTACATTTAGGGCGGGAGGGAAAACAAAGGAAAGCAAAGCCAAAACATGAGAACTCTAACCAGCTGTACGGGGNAATCCTTTCCTGACCCCATAGGCAATTAGCTTACAATAGTCAGTCATGTGACTTCATTAGTTTCTCTCTGCTAGATAGTGTTGCTGCCTTCTCAACAAGCCCACACACCATTTGTTCTAATTAGCTAATTACAGCTGTATTTCTATCTTATCCACAAATGATATTAGAAAGTAGATAATGCCACAAATCTCCGAAACAACTTTCACAATCAAATGATGTGTACAAATTTTGGGCTTCATACAAGTACAAAGGCCCCTTTACTTTGTATGTATTGCTATATTATGTCTGACAAGTACCTTTTTATGCTGAGACATTTCAATTAAGGAGTTTGACACAAATCATCAAAAAACTTTTTTAGAAACTGAAATTCTTTAATTTCCAAGGCAGTGTAGATCCGGCTGGTGAGGAAAGGTGATCAGCCACTATTTTCTCCCTATTTTTATTCATCTGGATGGAGTTTAGACAGTTCTCTGGGATCTGTTTTGAATGCTGCTGAATTTTGATTTGTTTTTGTTTTGATGCATTTTAGTTCCACTTTTTCCATTTTATATTGTGGATTGGGACATTGTTTAGTTTCAGCTACAGAAAACTTAAGGTTTGAGGGTTTTATTTAATGGGACATTTTGACACGTTACAACCAATGTAAAATTCTGTATTTCAAATAATTTATTTATACACAAGCAGTGTAGAAAATGCATCATTGTTTTTGTCAGTTAAATATTCTACCCACATTTATTTTGTTTCCAGACCTATCTTTTTAATGCTTAAGCAGTTCTTCCTCTCCAATTTAGGTAAAATATGTATTGACACAATACTCCTTTTTGCACCTCAGGAACTATTCCAATTAAGATCAGCTAATGCTAGAGAAGGAAAAATCTCAAAAGGTTCAAATCAGATCAATCATGCATTTTTTAATGCTTACATAAATATCAGCTATTCAAAAATAAAACCAGTCTGGCGATTTCAGAAGTAAAAAGTTTTCTCATGAGATTTTTTGGCATTTCTGACTCTCTTCTTAGCCAAAAATGCAGTAAATTCTCACTTTTACTCAACTTCTTCCTCCAGTCCCTAATATACTACACACCAATATTTTAGAAATTCTAAAAAGGAAGTAAGCAATTGCTCACAAATGCAAAAGATCTCTTCAAAATGGAAATAGCTGTTCTAACTTTTGTGGGTTTGGTGGTTTTTGGTTGGTTTTTTTTTCCTGTGGTGACTCTTTCCCAGAAATATTTTTTCCAGTTCTACTTTATTTATTTGCTATCCTCTTGTCTATACAAGCAATTTGAGCTACTGAAGACACCTTGAAAGAGATACTTGGCCTTTATTAAAAGTAATTCTAATTTTTTTGGTAAGTAATATGTAACAATTTTTAGTGCATAAAAAGGTTGGAATTAGGTTAATCCAAAACATAATTCTTACAATTTGGAAAATTTTCTTCATTCAGACATAGTAAAAAATCAAAAATTTAATTACAGTAAACCAAAATATTTAGATTGACTGACTATACATGAAGCAAAAAGGCAGTCGATTTTGATCGCATACAGTATGTTTTCTGTGAATGTATTTGCTGTTATAATCTCAGAGAACTTGTCCTCTAGACATGTGAAGTGGTTTCATCTCTGATCAGAATGTGGTTAAAAGACTTGCATAGCCTGTTTAATTAACTTCTTTCACCATTGGCTATGACTTCAATCATTTGCAGCAGCTTAAATTTCACAGGTGTGTGTGTTTATTTGTTTGTTTTTCACCCAATATAAAACAGCAACACACACTCTTTCTGGCTCATTAGCATTCTACCATCTCATCAGATTATTGTCCTTCTGTGGAGGAAAGGCTGAAGGGCTGTTTGAGAAGCACAAGGCAGGGAGAAGGAACACTGCCACCTACTGAAGTACCTCTTGCCAGTCCACCTCCAAACTCGGTGTTCTCAGAGTAACAAACTAAAACTGCCTGTACCGAGCGCTGCAGCATCGCCCTTGCCCCAGCAAAGTAATTTCACATATAACTGTCAAGCATCCCGAAGCTGCTATTTACACTATGAAAATTCATGAACATCAGCAAACTTGTTTTCCTTTTTGTTGGGCTCTTTTCTGCTGTTTGGGGAGCTCACCTAAATAGGAGTGGTGTGTGTAGCTGTAACTTCTTGGTGCTACTGTCTTTAGAAGCTATGGCATGCAAGTGTCAGAAATTTTCTTGGCACTTACACCCAAAGACATGTGTCTGGCCAATATGTTAGCAGGCATCAGGCCATTTGGCAGATTGACATGAGCATACTTAACCAAGAAAATATGTTCACCGACTCTATATTTTGAAGGCATAATATTCACCTGGGGAATTAAAAATGGATCTCAGGCAATGAGTGTTTCCACACCCATGATAAAGCTAGCTAGATAGATAACCCAAAGCCCTTCAAAATATACAGTTTCAAATTTATTCCAAGACAAAGTGATATTTTTGCTGCCTAATTTGAATTAGAAAACAAGTTTTTTAAAGGAGGTTTGGCAGGATATGTTACCTTTTTTAATGCCGAGATTTTGTTACACTTTCTAATACAGAATCATAAGTAAAATAATTCTGATTGTAGAGCCAGGTTACAAAGAAATTTTTCTAAATAAGTTTAGGTAAACATTCAATAATGTGGTGGTGATTATCACATCTAGATTTCACTTTCCATAGTGGTTTGATGTATTTATGATTTTTTTTTGTTTCAATTGCACATTGGAAACTAATTCCATCTGATTTTGCATTATTAAGCTATGTGAGTTGTTACTCTTTTTCATCAGTACAGCTTACTGAAAAAATGAACTATGTCCTCTGGAAAATCAAGGTCCCAGGCACAAAGATATCTTACTGTTTTTAAAGCAAATATTATCGTGAAGAAAGACTTTTGAGACATTATCTTCTATTGAAGAAGTTATGTTCTAAATAATGAACTTTCTGCAGCTGTTTGTGCAGAGAATTAGATTCACTCCCATTGAAAGTTAATGAAATGACTTCAAAGCTTCCACTGCTCCTATGAGCCCACTCAACCTGTGTTGGTTCAATGCTAAAACAGGAAATACATTTTATCTCCTCTCTCTGTATGAATGATTGTTGTCAAGGCTGACACAATGCACATCTCAGTTTAGATAAGCCCTTCCATTGTTTGGAATCATGTTTTGAATTCCTTTTGTGAAATAACATTTGTATAGTAATTAAAATTATCTTTCATATTGGCATGTAATTTTGTAAAATTGTTTTTGACTAAAAAATTGCTTTATTTGACATTACGCTGTACTGCTCTCCATCATCCTTACATACTTGGTGTTGTCTCTTTATAGCAGATGTGCTGTTTTGCTTCCACTCATGTTGTTATTGTGTATCTATTTAATTTCATTGTCCTTATTGTTTACAATGTTGCTTTCTTTGTGGAAGCAATGTAGTATAAATTCCACTTTTCTATTAATACATTTTTATATCTCAGCCTTTGAATATCTTCTGTTAATTATGTGTGATCATTTGCTTTGGTTTTGCATTTACTTTTTATACATTCACTAAATAAATTCATTCAATAAATTCAAGAAAATAAATGCCATTATTGAATATATCAGGAAAAAAACACTTCATACCTATTTAATAATTTCAATTTGGACAACTTAACATTATAAAATTCTATTATAAGCACCTAGAGCATTATATTAGGTAAATGTTAACGTTATTTTTGCTGGTGAACAATACAGGTATAAAATGTAAAGGGCTGGGTTATTAAATAGATTATGTTATCACACCTTTCCTTGTATAGACAGAGACTTAGATGTCTGTTTTCACAAATTTGAAGTTCTCCCTTTGGATCATTCAGCATATATTACCTTAGGAAATCACTTTCTTTCCTATAGATAGAATTTCTAACTTATTCTGCAAGTGTTTCACATTGTACATCAAAAAGATAAAGATCTTTTTGATGTTAGTTGTCTACCACTAATATAATATCTGAGTTTGGTAATAACTTCACAAAATTTAAAGTTTGTTCACTATGATTGACAAGGCTGTGACTTACTGTTTATATTCTCTTTTTGCTTTTTTTTCTAGGGCATTTATATATTTATGTATATATTTGCTAGTGGAATGATTGTGTCATCTTAAATGAATATGAGAAATTCAATAGCTGAGCAGACCTAGTGAGAGTTTAGAAGACATACATACATTTTTATAGAGGAGATAAATCATATCCATTTCATTACCAGAACATTGTCCGGGGGTGGCGGGGAAAGAACAAAAAGACACCAAAACCCCCCTAATACTAGAAAACTTTCATAATACTTTTCAATGAGTTGAAGAGCTTCAATTAGTTGTTTTGTTAAAAAGGAAACATCTTTGAATCTGACAGGGAGGGGTTTCATGTATCGCAATTACAGCTCCTGGGTGAATTTGGCTACTTCATTCTTAATCATGCCATAAAATTGAGAGAGATCATGACGTAACATTACAGTCTGAACATGTTAATGTATCATTTCCCATCTTCAAGAATGCAATGATAATTGCAAACTATGTAAATACTTTTAGCATTCACTTTATCCTCTGAAAAGAGCAATCCTAGCAGGCTTGTGGGTCATTCCTGGATCAAACTGACAAGGACAGTAGATCAGAATAGATCTCACTTTGCAAGTACCCCATCTTGGAAAAATGAAATATGAATTGGTGGTAGCAACTTGGGGATCTTAGCTATGCTACACTATGTATATGAAAAGTGAGTCACAAAAGCCAGCAGAGCAAGTGAGGCTCTGTAGGAGGCAATTGGCATGGTGAGGCATTCTGTGTTACTCCCGGCCTGTCTCAGGACATGCAGTGTCATACAGGGTTCTGCTAGGGATCACCGAAGGAGCTGGGAGGAAGCTGGGCTTTTTTTTTCACACAGGAAAGTGATGCCCCACTGAAAGATAATAATTTGGATCAGGAAAGCAGTACAAACATTCTAGTTAATTAGCTCAGCTCTCAGTTTGCACAGCTGCACTGGTCCAAGTTGAGTATGACGCTGTACTGTATGGTGTAGGCACACTATTGGGACTCCTCAGAAGATACTGTTAGACCTGCCCCTGGAAAAGGAGATGAGAGTAACCCAGGTTGTCATCAATCTTTCCTTTGGAGTGGATTAAAGTGAAACAACACTAGATAATCGGTGTTTATTTTAACAATTCTGTATAATGTGACATAGAAAATAACCTGGGGTGGGGGGGGGGAGTGGTGGAGATGCATAGGGGAAGAAAGATAGGAGAAGAGTTCAGGACACCAAGGAAAAAGAAAAGATGAGAATAGATGAGAATGAAAAGGTTCACATATTCACCACCCAGGGATCCAGCATTGCATCTCAGTAGTCCTGAAGACCATGGTCTCCATCTGCAGGCAGTGGGGGTGAGGAACAGAACCCCAAACCCCCAAAGTCACCAGTCCATATATATACTCTCAGCATGCCTTTTACACCTCCCCCGAGGCAGGGGGTTGTTTTCCATGCAGTAGTGTCACCACCCAGGCTATGAACCCCCAATATTCTTCCCACCTTTCATGATGGGCGAAGCGTTCGTGCGGAGGGCAATGTAACGGCTCTTCCTGCCTCTTCAGGGCTTGACACCTTCAGCACTGGAGGGAGGGATGGTCCCCAACTGCCCATCAGAGGTATAATGCAAAAGTCAAAAGCCTGCAAAATTCTTCTAGAATGCATAAATCATTAACCGTTTCAGTCTCTGACAGATACCTAACACTGATTTAATCTTTCAGGACAGCCATGTAAGCAATCCTTCAAAAAGCATAGTTATCACTCCTTTCAAGCTGGAGAAGGCGGAGGTTGAAACCTCCCACTGCTGTGCACAGATCAATAGTTAGCATCATATTAAAAGAAAACTGGAAGAATTTCATTTCAGTACCTACCCTGCTCATATTAAGACTCATTAAATGGAGAAACTCCAACAATAGGAACTAACTATAACTTCAGACTAATTGTGCATAGTGGTTTCTTGCTTTCCACTATTGAAATTATTTCATTTTGTATGAATTATCTTATTTCCATCAGTGCAGGTTTCTCAGCAGACTTCCACTTTCTTCCAGGTGAATGCCCTAACTGCTCAGTCAGAAGGTAAAATTAGAGCCAGGAATGGGAGACAACACAGATTTTTTTTTTTTCTAGTATGTTAAACAAAACAAATCCTCACCAAAATTTTCTTAACTATAAACAGTATCACAATGTCTACAGTGGTATTCAGCTGAATATACCTTGAAAATTCTGAGTTAAGTTACTTCAAGGTCCTGCTTCAGCCAAGTCTATATTAAACACTTAAGCCTAGCCATCAGAACAAGAAGAGATATATCCAGTTTAAATGCCTGACATTGAAGCTCTGCAGACATTTACATGTAAAATGTAAATTTTGGGGAAGTTTCGCATTTTCCATTATCTTCATCTATAAAACTGTGTCTGCTGCTTTTTATGTTTCCCCCAGTGCAAGTGATTGCTGAAAAGTTCCTAGAGGGACGCAGCTTTACAAATACTTCCTATAGCAATGACATGATATTAAGTACTTTTAGCAGGAGGCATCTCAGTGTGCTCCCTGTATCGGTACCATCAAACTTTATCTTGTGAAACAACAGCTAGCATTTAGAGAACTATGTAGAGGGAGAGGGTGATGAAGAAGACAAATTATTCATAGTACCCGCTGGGATTTTGTATAAAATAAGGGCTGGAGAAAAGACAAAGTCTATGTGACCTCTCAATGTCTTTTTCTGACTATTTTTCTGTGACACTACTATAAAACTTCCTTATTTTTATGAAGAGTATCGGCATGAGGAGTGTGAGGACTTAAGGTTCCCCATACCTTCTAGCTGCTGAAGAAGAGCCCAACTGTTTGTTTATGGCTTGGTTTGTATTCTCTCTTGCTTGTTTACATTTCCAGTGCCCTTCCTAGTAGGAATGCCTGGGTTTACTCCCTGGCAGGGGACAGAATAAGTTTTATTCTTCATTGCAGTAACTCCAGAGCATTATTTCTTGTCCACACACTGATTTCACTAAAGCTCTAACTTATTGATTTATCAGCTCAGGCTTCCGGTTTCAAAAATAGAGATTTCTCTGAGCTAGAAGCTTAATCTCTGAAAAGACTGTATTTATTTAAACAGTACTGATTTCAAAGAGATTCACCTGATACTACAATCAGTAGTACCATCTCTTTTAGAATAACCTTTTTTTTTTAATTTGTTAGACAGAAAAAATACTCTTTTTAAAAGTTAAAGAATTGACAGTCCTTTGGGACAGAAATCTTAAATTTGCATTCAAGTTTCAGGAAAAATTTAACCTGCCATGTGATGGAATTTCAAATAATTTTTCTAATAAAATAGCTACTTTTTCACCTGGAAGATGCGTGTTTCTTGATTCTAAATGAAATTGCCATATGGTTTATCCAAGGATAAAATACAGTACCGAAATTCATGTAGGGAAAAGCTGTTAAATGTATTCAAGTAAATTAGCTTTGCAGACCCAAGAGGATCACTTCTTAACATCAAGGAGCCCAGTATAAGCTATGTTATATGGAACAGTAATTAGACAAGAATGTAGAATTCCCCTCATGTAAAACATACTGGGATCTTAGAATCTAAATATAGCAACAGTTTCCTAAATGTCTGGCTAAGAACCAGTGTTGATAGAGTACTTTTCTTTCCCCTGTCCCTTTTTCTTGCCAAGTAAACATTCTTATCTATGGCAACATTCAGAATTGAACGTTAACTGCTTATTTTGTGCATACAACTATTTTCATTAATAGTAATAAAAGAGAAGGCACCAATCCTAGAGGCAATAAAATCAGCACAACTCCATTCCTTCAGTGATTTTGGTGGAACCTGGGGTGGATTAACATTGGGTAACTGCCACACCTTCACTCAGCCACTCTATCACTCTCCCTCTCAACAGGACAGAAGAAAAACAAGATGGAAAACCTTATGGTTGTGATAAAGGCAGGGATATTATTTAAGAGTTACTGGCATGGGCAAAACAGACTCAGCTGGGGACAAATTAATTTATTCATTGCAATAAAAATTAATTTAATTCATAGAAATAAAAATGAGAAAGAAAGAAAACTTAAAACATCACCTCCCCCATGCCCTCTTCTTCCTAGTCCCTACTTCATTCTCATTCTGAGTTTTCTATTCTTTACCCCCCAAAATGTCTCAGGAGAATGGGAATTGTTGTTTGGAGTCAATTCATAACACTGTTTAGTCTCTGATTCTCCTCTTTCCTCACATAATTTTCTTTCAGAAAGCTCCTTCATGGGCTTCTCCCCATTGGTTACAGTTCCAGTCAGAAAGCCTACTCCTGTATGGATTCTCCACAGGCTGCAAGGGATCAACCTACATCACTATGGTCTTCATGCACTGCAGGAGAATTTCTGCTCCAGCATCCAGAGCACTTTACCTTCCTTGTTCTCTGATCTGGGTGCATTCAGGGATGTTTTTCTCACTTTTTTTTTTTTTTTTTTGGTCACAATTCATGCATAGTGTTTTCTATCTTTCTTTAACCAATTTTCTATAGAGGCACTACTAGGTCATCTGGCAGGCTCAGCTGTGCCCTGCAGTCGGTCCACTGGAGCCAGCTGGAACTGGGTGCATCTGGCAAAAGGCAGCCCCTGGCCCTTCTCACAGGGGCTACCCCTGCAGCCCTCTGCTTGAATGTTTTGGCACATGAAACAAATGCAGAAATACCCTGGAGAGCATCAGCTAACAGTTTTCAACAAAATGAGTTTTCATCAAAGATCTTCTTCACATCTCATGAAGTATTGTGATTCCACTTTATTTAGGTAGGTAAGGCTTAATTTTTACTGTCATTAATGAGAAAATAATAGTTCAGCTCCAAATTGTCACTTCCTTCCTTAAAATTTTCTTTTTTTTTTTTCCTGTTACTTGTTAATTCTAAATTTTGTGTTACTTCCACATCTTGAACAACAGAGAGATATGCAGGCACTGGCAGTAGAATAAGAAAGTGCTATGAGTACCTGATTAACTATAAAAGTAAGAATCATGGCATGTAGACAAAAGCTCTTTGGGGCTTCTGATAACTGCCCTGGTACTGGTGTTAGGTTACAACTGCAGGGCATTTCACGTGATAGAGTGGGTTATCCATTTACGTGAACATCCAGAACTTCTAAGTACTTATTCAAGAGCAAGGTACCAAAATCACTATTACTCTCTAAAATAAAGTAAGCTTTTCTGATTTCAGCTTTGTCATCAGGATTATTTTTGAGACAGGCTTGTTAAACCTGGAAAGAAAACTACAAGATCCTATTCTTTCTTCTACTGGTCAACCTCATTAGCGAAAGCATTGCCTTATCAAGGCTGCTGGGACAAATGTTAATGCTTTTAAAACAAGGTTTGAATTTTGAACATTTTTTAGTGCTGTTTTAATCATCAGAGCCTACAAATATATTTATATTCTCTTTTTATTTAATTTCAGTTAATGGGTCTAGACTTAAAGTTGTACATAAGTGCTTCGATGAATGAGAAAGAAGGAGAACGCTTATCTAGGCATTCATGAATTTTTGGATTGATACAAGCGAGCATAGCTGGCATTTTTTTCTTTCAGTTACAGATAAACATCAGCTTCAAGGGAAACTCTGTTCTCATTTACTTTGATGTTCTTTAAACTTAATTTCCTATAACTTTCCTTTGTTACTCCAGATTTATCCCAATGTAGCTGAAAGCAGTAGCTGACTCTTACAAATTGACAGAGAAATAAAAGCAACCATAATTTAATTGCCAGTCTGAGAAGCCCTTGCCAAACATTTATTGAAAATAAGAGTTAACTTTTCTTATCTTTCTTTTTTCTAGAAAAGAAATAGGTAGTAGTAGGAATTACAACATGGCGGTTTATGAAGACAAACCTGTCTGCAACAGAGGATTAACATTCATTTTCCTCCAAGAAACAGACCCACTTATATTCTGTTTGAGTTCCATAGCCACCTTTAGATACTATAAAAACCTTGAAGAAAGATAAATGAAACTACCATTTCAGTGAGAAGGTCTTGAGATTTTATAAAAATGTGTTTGAAACTTCCAACTCCTCTACAGTGTTACAGATAATGAAACTAAACACTTGCTGGAGAAGGGATTCTGACAAAGAATGATACCTAAAACCTACATCAGTATTAACACATTTACCTGATGAAAAAACCAGAAAAATAATTGAGGGGTGTATTTTTGGTGTTTTTGTTGTTGTTGTTGTTGTTGTTGTTGTTTTGATTTGTTGTTTGTTTGTTTATTTGTTTGTTTTCGTAGAATCATCTGGGTTGGAAAAGATCTCTGAGTCCAACCCTTCACTTTTTATGTGTGTTGATGTTTGTTAATGATAATTACCTTTCCCTGTACCTTTTATTTTTAATGAGCCCCTCAAAATGGAGCATAAATGCTGTAAAATCACAAAAGTAATTAGTCTCATGTTTTCTAAACATTTCTAGTTCCACTGCATTTGGAATTTGAAAGCCACAGTGCAAACCAAGAAGCTCCATACATGAGAAGCTACCCAAACAATCTGGGAGTCAAGTTCTATATCTCTACTATGTTACATGTTCAAGTTCCATAAAAAAGGACCAGCTAGACCATACAGTGAAGTGCTGTTGCAGCTGTAATGCTTCCATAACAAAAAATTTGGTACTTACAAGGATTCTCAGAGATTAACTATAGGGTGTAAAGTAGCCCAGAAAGGAAGGTGCACGAGCTCCTATACCAGCACTGAGGGGGCAGTAGACCCTTTCAGTATAGAGATCAAAAACAAGAAAACTGTAGGAAAGTCCTTGAGAGTGTCAGCATGGGTTTATGCTATTAAATTAACCAGCAGTAGGGAATGCTTCCAGGCACTAAATCATTGTGTATTATTGGCATAGCTGTTAAAATGTTTTGCATATAGCACTTTCAAACAATGTCCTGGTACAAATAAGGATCTACTACAAGGGACTGAACATTGCCAGTATGCAAAATTCATTCAGGCAAACTGTACTGATGACTGGGAAAGTTTGATTGCACAAGTTTGGAACATTGGTCCTGGATGGTTTTAAGGCCAAAGAATGACACACTAAATCTACTACTACAGCCACAGATCACTGAAAACCAATTAAACAATTGCACAATAAATTCCATATGTACAAGCAATTTATGTAATTTCTCCCATTTTCTTTAAAGTTACTGGGTCAATGAAAGCTAGATTTAGCCCAATTTCAAGTCACTGTGCCTTGTTATTCACCTGTATTTTTACTGTATGATTAACATCCTACTTCCCAGAGACATAGGTCAAGTATTTTAAATGCTATTACTTTACAGCAAGATTTATGTAATTAATGTATCTGCATTAAGTAAATATATAGGAAGATATACTTGTATACATCATCAAATATAAAATAATATTTATAAATAGGTAAATACATGATTTCATAGGTATGTGAAATTAGAATCTAGAAGTTAAACATTAGTTCCTGGATCTCCTCTAAGGTTCAGTTTACACCCACTGTACCGCAGAGGTTGCAGAGGAAAAATTTTGTTCCATTAATTTGAAAGTAGTAGTCACAAAATGCTGATAACTTCAGTACTCTTCTTCTCCAGTGAAGGGTTTTTAATTGCTCTCTGGTAAGGATTCATGTTTCTCTGGTGTGTTACTTTCACTGTTACTTTCTATGCTACTTTAGAGGAAGGTACAGAGCTCTCATCAGAACAAGGTGCTGCTGGGAAGGGAAAGGATCTGTTGCCAGATCTGCATGTTGAATAATCACTTTTCATGCTCAAGAATCATGAAAGCCTGTTTGCTTTATAGCCATCCCTATGTTGGCTTGTACTTTCATTTTATAATTCAGTATGTCTTCCTGTGAGTTACTTTCCCTTACAGAGAGAGAATTTAATGTGTGCTAATTCTCCAAAGCTTTTTCAGTATGTATGTGCTGGGCTGTCAAGAATCCCCAGAGTGCACAGTGTAACAGGTTAGTGCCTTTCCATCTCCCTGCCTTGGCACATTTTCTGAAATCACAGCGCAATAGCGGAAGGTTCCCGCAGAGTGCTTTGTTAAGATGTGGTGTGCAGCTCTGTGCTGCTTCCTCTGACAGCTCTGCCTTACGGGGGTGGATTTCTCAGTACTTTCCTTGATTTTGTGATGCACAGGGAAGAGGATGCACAGCTTTCTAAATGAGCATACATTTTATAGACTTTTTTGTACAGCTCAGGATATTAAGAGGAAAGGAATTAAATCTTATGGGGAAAACTTGACTCTGATGTCAGAGTACAGCTTCTGATAGAGTGTTCATTCCTAACTTGTAAACCTGTCTTGCTAGGGCTGTCCAAAGAGCTATGACATTTCCTTTGTTTTCTGTGTAGTGTGTTTTAAGGTTGCTAAGGATGACAGTTCTCAATAAACATTCTTCTCTCAGAACTGAAGCAAAGGACATGTTAATAGGGTAGGATATTTTTTTTTTTACTTCAGATCAATTAATTAATGAACTTCTTCCACCCTATTTTACATCCTTGTCTTATCCTTTAACAACTTATTCCAGTATTTCCTTGAATTGCTTTGGCACATGGGGCTTCTGTGAACTCATAGTACAGAGAAAAAATACAAGATTGGCATTTGCTATGTGGGAACTGTTGTTATGTAGCAAGAGCGTGCACCTTTTGCAGGACCCCTTTACACTGCCTAGGCTGGTGCAGAGTGTCACTAAGGGATCCCAGAGCAGATCCACAATTCTTTATGACAGGCTTCATTTTTGTTCCTTCTTTATACTTAACCATGATCTGCTAAAAAAAGTGCACTTTTTTTGAAGATAAAACATTTATAAAGTTCATGTTGATGAGAATGGGACTAGAAAACATTAAAAATATGCATGGGAAATAAAGAGTTCAGGTACAAAAAGGAAAGAAAACTGAACCAAAAAACCCACATGCAACAGTATGGAGCACAGAACAGAAAAATTTCATGCTTTTAATATGCTTCCTATAGCAAAGTTTTAGTAGACCTTATAAACCTCTGAAGACAGCAGTGTATATTGGGGCCTACCAAGATCTTTACTTAAACTTCATTATTGAAAAGAGTACCTAAATACAGACTATTAGCATGGTGTTGCCCACAAATTGGTGAAAATTTATGTGAAAGTCTCATACAATAACAAAAGAGGTAGCAAAGACATCAAGCCAACAGTCCTTTTCACCAAAAAGGTGTTAGCAACTATTCAGACAAGACTTGTGAAAAGTTACACATTCTGTAATCTTCTTTTCTTTTATGATTCATTAAGTGTGAATGTTTGTACATATGCATATGCATACATGAAATCAATGCTCACAGAAAGGATTCAATTTTCTATGATGAAGCATAAAATCTTACACAAATTTCAGAGATGGCATGGTAGAGGAGGAACAGTTTAAATTCTCCATACACTGCCTTCATGATAGGTTTCAATCATACCATCAACTCTGGGGCTGGGTATCTGTACAGTTCTTACTCTTTTTTGGCTCACTGTTACTAAAACAGGATTTTTTAAGAAGCTAGAATAAATAACCCCAGAAATTTTGATGGGATTGAGATCATTTAGATCATTTAGAGTTCTTCGATCATTTAGAGTCTATGAAAAGAGGAACTGCTTTTTAGCCCATAAAATTATCTTTTACAACTGTGCAATGTCATATAAAATGTCTGTAACTACCATGTTTTTCTACACACTGCTTCTCTAGCGAGACTTTTTTTTTTATTATTTTTGTCCATAATAGCCTAGTCAGCAACTAGAGTTCCTTATCATTCTTGAAAATAAGACTCCCTGTGATTCATGCAGGTAAATATATTGACAGTGCAGATATGAGTTTTTCTCTTCTTAACAGAAACTTTTACCAAATTTTCATGCCATTGTCTTTTCATTATTTTCAGACTGGCCCTGAAAATTGGCTGTAAAGAATAATTATTTAGTTTGCAATACAGGAGCTCACTGTGGTTAAACTTTATTAAATTGTGTATCCTGAATTTAGCTACAAATACAGCAAAGTCCAAAACCAGATCAGATGCTGACATCAAATGAAAGTACTGTAAATAATTGTGGGATCACAAAATACCCCAGCAGGGAAAAGATTGTCTAGGAAATCTGCTGCCCCTTGGAGAGACAGCAGAATTTGAAAGAGACGCCAGTAAAAAAGTGGATTAAAGTCTGCTAATATTGCTTATCTGATGTCCCTTGCATTTGAATAGATTGTATGTGTAAATTTGTTCTGTATCAAGACCTATAAAACCGTTTGTACTTCTCCCCCTTGATTCATGAATAATGACAAAATAAGGATGAAGCCACTCATTTGTGAGTTTTAATTATTATTCTCAAACTTATTTCAGAGCTGCTATTTATACATATATTGATTGAGAAATAAAAGAAAGGTTAATCCAAGAAGTTCTTCCATACAACTCTGGAGATCCAGATGTAGGATAATATTGTTGGGTTTGCATGGCAGCATATGATGGTCACACATATTACAGATGATGC
>VWZD01006782.1:225285-260019 GCA_013396695.1 Sakesphorus luctuosus | reverse complement strand
GAAAACCTTCCCTTCGAAACCTTCCCTTCCCAAACCTTCCCATACCTAACCTTCCCAAATCTTCCCTTCCCAAGACTTTCCAAACCTTCCTTTCGAAAACCTTCCCTTCGAAACCTTCCCTTCCCAAACCTTCCCATACCTAACCTTCCCAAACCTTCCCTTCCCAAGACTTTCCAAACCTTCACTTCCCAAACCCTCTCTTCCCTACTGTCGCTCTCTGTCTCAGTAGTGCATCTCTTTCTTTATTGCTTCCTTTTCATCTAATACCTTTATGAAACAAAAAAAAGAAAAAAAAAAACAACAAAACACTGCTGGAAGGGACAAAGACCAATTTCCATGTCAGGTGTGTAATTTATTAAAACCCTTGTGAACTTACGCAGGACTCTAGCTTGCCATTCCTTTTGACCACAAGCATCTACAAATCGTGAGTTCTTCCTTCCCATTAAGGGTGGGATGTCACAATATTGTAGACCATAATTTTTTGGATAAATGCTCTCTTAGAGGCCTTTGCCTATTTATAGTGACTATGAGGGGAACCTAGTGATCTGCTCTTAACAGCTTAGCAGATCAGTTTTGTAGAAATCAAGAAGAGCTGTTGTCATCACAAAGGTCTCTAAACCAAGACTGCTGAGTCTCAGCTGTGGCAGATGTGGTTGCCGGAATGGGAGAATGAAGAATATGAAGTACAACTAAAGTGAATCTGACACTGCTAGTATTGCTAGAATGCATTTCAAAAATGAACATACATAATAACAGATAGATAAGACACATGATACACATAAAGATGCACACATACTCCACAGTTCAGTGAAATAAAAGATTTGTGTTTCATTCCTATTTCAGTATCACTGCCCATTCCTGATGAGTTAATGTTTGTTGTCAATATGTCTTACAAGGACAAATAAATAGCAAGCCAATGCACCATGAGGAAGCAGTCTGTGACTTCAAAGTAAAAGAGGTCAGTCAATGCATTTCTCCAAGGTCTTTGTGTTATTTTCAAAGAATGTAATAGTTGTTTAGGATGTTTTGATCAATATGTTTGACACACTGAGCATTTCAAATCATATCAACAGGATGTCTTTTTTTTTTTTTTTTACATAAGCCCCTTGTGTCCTTCCTGAATGTGACAAAGGATTTCAGTATTTCCACAGAAATTAAAAATCTGATTTCTCTTCCCTTCCCAAAATTCTTTGAGAATTAAACATGGATACTCCATTGAAGAAATTATTTCCTAAATTGGTTCAAATGCAGAAGGAAAAAAAGGGAGGGAAAAAGTGTAAGAATAATCCTTTATGTAAATTTAGCCTACAGTGTGTTACAACCTGCCCCTGAAGGCAATGGTAACTGAGGTCCTTGTTAATATATCCCCTGGGGCAAATTAAAGCTACATGACACTGAATGATTGGGGTATTGGAAGTGAGTCTGGGGGCACTTCAGGCATCTTTGATGATTTATGACCCCTTCTAAGATATGATAGATGCCTGTCATGTCAGCGTAGTTGAGCCAGTCATGGCACATCAGAAGGGATAAATACCTTCAGATCTATGTGTGAATGTCTTGATACCTCCCCCACAGGGGAAGGGGGATTTTTACATCTGAGCCCGTGGTGTAGGGAGGACATTGGCATGATAAAAAGCACTATCTTGTCTCCAAACGGTCTGCTTTTTTATCAGCCTTCTCCCTTATTTGGCTAAAAATCCAGCTTGCAGCCCCTGGTAGTGGGTGCACTCTCCCTCTGGCTTACGCAGGTCAGAGGTTTTGCCATCATACACAAAAAACTCTCGTTCCCTTTTACTGGGGGGGATTTGCAAATCTGGCCTCAGTAAAGCACCCTGCTGGTTTTGCAAATGGTTGACTGTTTGAATCATAAACCATTAACATGCAAGTCTCTCTGTTATTTTTTTTTCTTCATATATATTGTTGGGGTATTTCAACAGCATGTCCATACATGTGAGTGTATATACAACCATGTATACATGCACACATATACATTAATAGCTTAAACAAATAATGTACAATTTCAGTGTCTTTTCAGGCACAAGGTAGATTACCTTGCTACTCCAAAGGGTACGATTTTCTATTAAGACCTGTATCAGCAAGATGTCACACAAGTCAAAAGATATCTTTTATATACTAGAACATCTAAAAGGATACTCAATGCTTATAGATTATTTCTTTCCCTAATATTTGTTGAGCCCAATGGGACCTCAAGCAACTAGTTCACAAAAACATATCCTCATTGTAGACACATGAAGTTATGGCAAGCTGAGTCCCACCAGATGCCTAATCATAGATATCTAATGTGCTTTAATAGGCTTGAAGTTGTTTCACCTTTGTATAGTTCTCATTTCAGAAGGAGATGCATTTCCTTTGTGTCCTGTGTTGTATCTACCAATTCTAAACATATCTTGGAAGCTCAATAATATCTCAAGCAGTTTAGAATGTGAGTATTTTTAACATTGAATCCCATTCCTAAAGTCTTCATTTGTTTGGTAAAGATGATATCAATCACAAAGAAAAGAGATGTGATGCAAAGATATCCATGTGCTTTTTCTAAAGTTTGCTTGTTTCTTCTATATTTTTAAAATTCTGTGAACCTTCAGGCAGCAGAACATGTGTGATTAAAAAAAGAAATTCCCATCTCCTGAGAGTGAGGATATTAGGTAGATAGAATGAGATGGGCTGTGTTCTGAAGGTGTCTCCTTCTATTGATTATATGGTGAGCTTAAGATAACTTGCTCAGGCTTAAATAGGTAATTCTGTACTTCTAAATTTATGTCAGAATAATTATTTTTTTTCTCTGCTTATTTTCTTCTTTTCCCAATGAAAAATTGCAATGTATGGATGTAGAACTAGCAAAGCTCTGCTGGTGAATAGGAGCTGACAGATCCAACAGAGTAAAAAATGTTGAGGCATGGTTTGGATTATACAGAGAAAAATCAGACTGAAATAAAACTTCTGAAAAATGAAAAAAAAAAAATTGTGATTTTAATGACTAGACCAAGATTAGATTATCTTTCAATTGTGTCTTCAGTCACACACAAATCTCCACAATATTGAAATGACAGATTTGCTTGTGAAGCAATAATACAGACTTTTTTCTAATTTTATGTTCAGTCCTACTCTGCTTTTAATAAAGGAGAAAGTACATACCTCTTCTAGCCAGAAATTAGTAAAACAACAAATTTAATTATAACTTCCATTCTTTTCATTGATAACTACAGTTGTCATGTTTTCATATCTTCTACTTGTCTGATAAGTCAGACATATTGCTGCAGTAATAATAAATAAGAGAGAAATTTCTGCAGACAGAAGTAAACTATTGCTACAGAAGTTCCCTTCAAAATCTTATTAATCAAAATTTAGAAAAAGACAGATGTTTGTTCATGTTCAAAGAAAATAAGTTAAAGTTGGAGCAAATATAGAATTTATGTGAATTGCGTTCTTCCATTAGGACATGAAGAAATAAAAAATCCATAAAAAGACTGGAAAGAGGACAATGATGGACACAAAAAGAATCATAAGAAATAATTATTAGAGTTTATCTGACTCCATACACTGACCAGACATAAAGAGCAAGGAGAATGATTACTTCAGAACTCAATGAAAAGTCATTTCTGTGTTACAAATGCATTTTGCTGGACCCTCCCTCCCTCATCATGACTGGAAAATCAAGCGTATAGTAGTTTTCTATTTTTTTTTCTTCTTTTCTTTCTCTCAGCCCACACAATTGACAGAAACTTTTCCAATAACTGTTCCAATAGCAACAGCTCACACCTTGGTAAAACAGGTGTCCTCCCATTGGGTTTTAGTTGCAAAACTGTAATTGGGTCAGAAAAATTCTTTACAGGATTTTCTTTTCTTCTTTTAATGAAAGAGTCATCTGATAGAACAAGGAATAAAACACAAGTGTCAGTCTTCAGGACAGATAGAAAGAACTAAGAGAATCAAGTATGACAGGAAAATTCTGTCAAATGGAATAGATAAATAGAGCTGCAGCCTATTTTTCCTTTCATCAAGGGTAAAGGTGATGAGGGTTCCACATCATAGCACAACAAATTACATACCTTTCAAAGTAATGATGATAGGTAAATGCAAATTGTAGGACTTTTTTGTAGACAAAACTTTTATACACTTGAAGGCGTTACAATGCTTTCTTTACAAAAGGATTGCAGTAATATCTATACAATGACTTCTTCATGAAAATATTGTAGTAGTGTCTTTACAAGTGCATTGATTTGAAAAAAACCCACAACAACTACTAAGAAAATTAAAAATTAACTCAAAATATACTTAGTATACACACACACACATGTACATATAATAACTGTTTTATTTAATTTTAAATAAATAAATTTATTTATTTAATTAATTTTAAATTTCATTTTTCTTTTTTTCCAAGTCTATTTACACATAAAACTTGAGGGTTTTCAAACAACAACAATGAAAAAGATAAATAAACTTTGTTGTGTAATCTAATGTAAGCAGCCTTAAGGGAAGAGTTATTCAATTCCACAAAAGATTAGGTTTTCTTTCTGTGCCCATCTGCTGTGTTTGTCAATGAATAGTGACAAATATCATAAGTTTAAAATGGAGTCAAGACTGTAGCAAAAGAGATATTTTCTTTTTGTTGAAAGGTAATTATAAATCAAATATAAATATAAATTGCTGAAATTAAAGCTGCCTGCTCTTTCATGAGTGTAAATCTGGAATGAAAAAAATCCTTTAGACTTATCACTGTAAATAAAATATCTATTTAATGCATAAAAATCAGTATTTGCTTTTTGTAATAAAATTGCAAGCTCTTTGGGCTTGTGTAACATCAGAGTAAAACTATTTTTTTCTGTTGAGACTCCATTTTGCTTAAAAGAGAAAAAATCACAAACTGGATTCTTTCTGATTCTTAGCCCTCCCTTTCAATAACCAATCACAATAATTATGAAACAAAGAGAGGTAGACTTGATCAAGCACTTGATTGCTGATGATGAATACTGTAAATAGTTGTGAGACAAAATAAAACAAGCACATGGCTCATATAGTAAATAAACAAGAGACAAGACTCCATAGATACATAGTTTAGTCAGGAAAGTAGCAACTAATCAAACTCAAGCCCATTTAACTTGAATTCATTCATACGAAAAATTTTTAAATATAGTTGACACGGCATTAATAATGTAATTTAGATGCCAAAACTAACAACAAGAAAAATCTGAGCACAGGCAAATGGGTACTAAGCAGTCTGCAAACCACAAGAGATTTAATGGCTGGAGGTTTGTGTCTTGCATCTCTCATGAGGCCTGCAGTTATGAACAAGCAGCTATTTAAATTATATCTCTCCAATATTACCCTGTTTATTTAAGATGGAAATAAATTCATGTATCTTGTATAATGTAGATTATATTGGATATTGCATATCAATAGTGGCTTCCTACAAATTTTGTTTTAAGGTTTGAGATTAGTTTTATTTTATTAGTACTTTAAAAAAACCCAACAAAACAAAACAAACAAAAAACCCCACCAACAAACCAAAAAAAAAAAAAAAAAACCAACACCAAACTACCATAACCAAACAGTTCATGTCAGTTAAGTTTAGATAGCTAAAAAAGGGAAAGAGTTTTTATAGAGACAGATTTCTCCAAGTTATTTTGGATAGTGATTTTAGGATTGAATTATTTTTTTTTTCTTTGGAAACATTGATTTTATCTTTTGCTTAAAAGGATAGCTCGCCTTCACTTAATATTTGAGCATGTGTGATACGTGAAACCTTGTAAGCTGAATGCACCTGGGTTCCCCTGGTAGTCCATTAAGTTAGACTAATGCAAAGCATAACCAAACAGTCTGTGTGCTCAATGAAGCACTGCCTAGAGCTAGCCAAAAGAAATGTTCGATATTGAAGAGTGTCCTTCAGTAGGCACTGGACTGCATGTGTGCATTTATCAAAGGTAGCCAGTGCTAGTACCCATCAGTTATATAACAGATAGCTGCTGGGGTCCTGTACTTAGAAATGTGAAACCTCAGTTCTGTTTTTCTTCAAAACCTAAGGAAAATTCAACCTCCCTCAAGTTCAGGAAATGTCTTAACAATTACACTGAAAGGCATTATGGGAAAAGGTGTTAATATTTCCTCTATATGAAACTGCGTCACTCTACAGTTAGGAATGTAAGAGTCATATAAAATTACTGGATTGCATCACTGAAAATAACTAAATGATTTGTTTGGGAGTAAAGAGCTGTAAGGTCAATACAACATTTCTCCATATATTTTGAATCAGTCGATCCCTCCATAGATAAACAGACAAATGGACATTTAGTGTGTTACCTTAAATTAGTTCCCACAACTAGAATGTTTGATAGAATAAAATACAGAGGTTTTGTTATAGGTGGAGGCCAAATAAAAGGCCATGAAAAAGAAACAAAGGTTTGGAAGAGAATATAAATAGTCTTACATAGTAAGCGCTGCATGAATCATAAAGTGAGTCACAACACTTTGTAGTTCCCATTAAGAACCAGTTGATGTTTTTCATGTCTGTATTCCTAAAAAGATATTGTGGTGCATTTGCTTCCATTTATTTTTTCTGCACACTTTAATTAGGATAATTATCCGGCATGGGAAATTATTCTCTTTCACATAAATAGAAACTTATAGAATCCAAATAATATGAGTGCAGATTTTCTTTTTTCCTCACAGTAATATTTGCCTTCTGGGATATGTTATTTCTTCTGGGGCAAAATTCCTTAGCAATATCATTCATAAGATGGAGAAATTTATGGCCTTTGTTCAATCCTCAAAGCAATTAACAGTTTTTTACAACTCTTTGGTTGCATCTTAACTGTGAATCATTCACACTGTTGCAGTCCTGGTCCCTGATCCTCTGGATGGGGAGGGCTGTTAGCACACATCACAGTTCCCAACCGCTTGTCCTTTTTTGTCCCCACTAGTTGAATGTAAGGAGGATGCAAGATGATGCACCCTTGGGTCTCACACTAAAAGGAAACCAGGATACCTTTAGACTCAACATCTGAAAATCCATTCTAGACCCCCTGCTTTAGCTTCTATGACAGTTTTTAATTCTGCTCCCTTAAAATCATTACTGTAAGAAATGGCTTGGCATTGGACATCCAGAATATGTTATGGAATACTTCCTTCACGGTGGCTATACATCCATGACAAGAAACAGGGACACACTGTAGCAATTTAGGAGTTTCTGCAAAAGCAGGAAATCTCTTGAGATTATGGAAAAAACGTTGATATCCTGTCGTATTCTGTTTTCATTCTTTTCCTTCTGGATGTCACAACAGAGACATGTGTATGAAGAACAGAAATTATGTAGAATGAGTTTTGGGGAGTGAAAGAAGTTATAATAAGTAGCTGTCCGTACTCTAGTAGGTAGAGATAATATATGGTTGGTAAAAGTGAAAATATTTTAGCAGTCTCAAATGAGTTTCCAGAAGTTATGTTTCACCTTGCTAGTGTTTGAATAAAAGCAGGAAAAGATACTTCATTTCCTCCTCCTTTATCATTGGAGTAATTTATGATGCTTTGTAGCTTGCTGTGTTTTGTCACTTTTGCTCTACATTCCTATTTTCTTCATTTTTTTTTATTTCTTTGACTTCCTGTCTAGGAGTACTTCTGGCATACATCACTTTCACAGGCTACATGAGGATTAACCCTACTGACTTCAACTGGCTTCTCCATTTTATGTTTTATTAAACCAGGAATCCAAAGATCAAAATCATTCAAATTGTTAGAAGTTATTTCACTCTCTGTTTATGGCTTGATTTCTATTGCTGTTTCTTTCCCTGTTTAACTAATCTCCACTGATGAGTATTCTAACCATCAGTACATTTTCTTCACTTTTTAGAAAGAATTGAAATTTCACTTCATGGAGTCAACATTTTGTCTTACAGGTTTTCAACAGAATCAGAATATCTATCTTCTGGAATTGCTGGATAGGATGATGACTAGTGTCATATGAAGTGCTAAGGAGCAGCCAACATAAAAAGGAAATTGACAGTCAGTGGAAATGGCAAAAAAAACTTTCATAAGAAATATAGCGGTAATGTTCTAAGATTTTTGGAAACTGTTGAAATTCTACAGCTTTATCTACATTATTACTCTCATTTCTTTCTCTTCATTCACATTTTGCCTGAAAATTGGAATGCAATGTGCCTATGCAGTTCTCTCTTTCCACCTGTCACAGAAAGGAAATGGTGCCTGAACGAGATGTATTCTTTGGTCAAATAGATCACAGAGAAGCACACCATGCAACTGGGGTTTGTGTCCCAAAATATCCCAGTAGGGTAGGACATCAGAAAGGCCCATCAAACATCTTCCATGAGTTTCAGAATGGATATTTGAGAACAAGTCTAGAAAACAGTAAACTTCAGCATTCTAGATAGATAGATAGATAGATAGATAGATAGATAGATAGATAGATAGATAGATATTTAACAGAGTAACTTAAACGCCAGACTGTGCATATCATACATAGTTGCGTGGGAGAAAATCCAATAGAATATAGTATACGATAAAGAACATATGAAAATGTGAATCTAACAGTGATATAAGAACTGAGCTACAGCGGCAAGTTTAAAATTGTCATGTATCCCACAAGACAAAGTGTAGCACTCTGACTTGACAAGTGCAAGTCAAGACAATTGAGCCAGAAAATAAAGCCAGTGAGACAAAAGCAGGATTGATACAGTACTTCTGCATTATTTTATTATTTTATATGACCTTATAATACTTACTTTTTTATTATTTGTGATTTTATTTTGTTATTTTGTTATTTTTTTCATTTATTTAATTTTGCATTGGTTTTTACCTTGTCTTAGGGTAGAAATTCCTGTTACCTTACAGAAATAATTGGACTTCTCAGAGAAGTATATATATTTCTTCAAGATGATTTACAGAAACTGACCTTAATGAAGTTATCTCTAACCTAGCAGAGTTACGCTGCACTGATAAAAAGCTAATGGTGAGAGTATAATAATCAAAAACTTACAGATAGTTTCTTAAAGAACAGTCTAGGAAAAGAAAAAAAGCAATGAATTTCTAAGTTCTTATATAGTCTAATATAACTGGTTGTGGTGGTTGACCCTGGCTGTATGTGCTAGGTACCCACCAAAGCCACTCTCTCACTCTCCTCCACAACTGGGCACGGTAGAGAAATGATAACAAAGGGATCATGAGTTGAGATAACAACAGAGAGAGATCATTCACCAATCACTATCACAGGCAAAACAGATCTGACTTGAGACTAGTAATCAAACTGATTACTAATCCAAATGAAAGCAAGATAATTAGAAGTAAAACAAATTTTAAAACAGTTTCCTCCTCACTACTCCCTCCTTCCCAGGCTCTAGATCCTCCCCACCCAAGTGGTGCAGGGATATAAGAAAGGAGCTTACAGTCAGTTCATCCCAGTTTAATTCTGCTGCTGCTCAGGTACACGAGTCCTTCCCCTGCTCCAGCATGGGGTGCCTCTCACAGGAGATAGATCCCCATGAAGTTCTCCAGCATGAGTCCTTCACATGGACTACAGCTCTTCATGAACTGTTCCAACATGGGTCCCTTTCATGGGATGAAGCCCTTCAAGAACAGCCTGGTACAACATGGGCCTCCTGCAAGATCACATGTCCTACCAGGAGACCTGCTCTAGTGTGAGTTCCTCTCTCCAAGGATCAGCAGATCCCTTCCAGGAGCCTTCTCCAGCACAGGCTTCCCACAGTGTTGTAGTCTTTCAGGCATTCACCTAATCCAGTGTGGGGATCCTCCATGGGCTGCAGGTGGATCTCTGAGAGCCCATAGCCCTCTAAGGGTTTCAGCAAGACAGCCTGTCTTGCCATGGTCTTCACCACAGGCTGCAGGGGAATCTGAGCTGTGGCTCAGGTGCCTGGAGCACCTTCTCCCCTTCCTTCTCCGGTAACTCTATACGTTGTTCCTCAAATAGCTTACTTCTCTCTTTTCCGGATATAATTACTTCTGTGCAGTATTTCAAACCCCCCCCCACCTTCCCCCTTCTTTAATATGCTATCACAGAGGCATTACTACCACCTCTGATTGGCTCAGCTTTGGCCAGAGTTAGGTCCATCGGAGCCAGCTGGCATTGGCTCTTTCAGACATCATGGAAGCTTCTGGAAGCTTCTCAGAGAAGCCACTCCTATTGCTCCCACCATCCTGCTACCGAAACCTGGTCATGCAAACTCAATACAATGCCATACAGCAAGCCTCTCATACATTCACAGACACAGCTCTCCATCATCTTTTTAGGACATACAATAAAGCTAATAGCAAAAACAATCACATAACCAAAGATTCTGCTAAAGGTATTGAAGTATATGCTGTGTTTTCAATCATTGTCAGAAAATTAAGGTCAGAGCTCTGGAGGATGAAAAAAGTTAATTTCTGGAAAAAAAATAAACTCCCATTCAGTCATTAAAAAAAAAAAAAACAGTAGTAATTTCATGATAATAATAATGCAGACTTAAAAGAGGCATCAAACTAAGAATGTATTAGAATATGATTGCAATTATATATGTACAGCATACAGTAAAATTACACATATGGTCTTAAAAAGGGACCATGTTACTTTGAACAAGAAATCTACTTTGTACAAAGATTACTACATCCTGCTATAGAAAAGACGTCAAGATAATTTCACATTATTATCAGTATGCTCTGTATACCAATGAATCGACATATACCTGTTTCTGTGTATAAATCACCATAAGTTTCATGCTTTTGTAAGACTATTAAGTAGATCAAATGTAAGGGTTCAATGTGCATAATGGATTAAATTGTTATTCTAAAAGAATGAACTTTTTAAAAGTATGTGTACTATTTTTCTCACTGAAATAGTTAATCTTTTAGAAAAATTATTTTAATAGTAGAAAGAGGATCGAAATTAAGGTCTATTTCCTTCACTTTTATTTATAATAGATATATAGAGAAGAACTAGAGGAAATTATTTCTTTCTCTTAGCAGATGACATGATTAAAAAGACTTCCTTGGACTTGCAAGGCAAATTGGCTTGTATCTTACAAGTCAAAGCTGTCTTTTAACTTAAATGTAATGCTTTAAAAAATGGTACAGGTTCCATCTGTGGTTTTGACTTGCTCTCTTCTAAAAAGAAAAATCTGTTGTGACTTCAATTTAAAATGTTGCCTCGCAATTTTATCACAAAATATTCACACAAAGCAGTCCTGTATGTCAATTCATGCATACAGATGTTAGTCTACACACACAGAGGCAGGCACACACCAAGGCACACATTTTATACACTTCATCACATCTACAAGGTAAGAGTAAGAATTAATTCTGGCAATTATTTATCCTAAACTGCAGGCTCAGACTTGTCACAAATGGCATTTTGCATGTCTTCTTGACTAGTGCCATGGCCAAAGCATTAATTTTCTATTCAACACTTAAACTAATCAAGAAGTTAGGGAAAGATTACAGATAATGTGAAAGGTGCTTTTTAACCTTTTGTCTTGAAGCTAAACTAATTTTACTGAAACTTCCAATTATGAAAAAAAGCATAGCATAAATTCAATGAATTCAATGTGTTGATGCATTTGAAATGCATTTAGTATACTATAAATTCCAAGTGAATTTGGATTACTCCAGCATACTAACTCTGATTCCTTTTTTGATGTATTATATGACTTGCAGAACTGACATGAAGTTCTCCAGAACCTTTTACAATTTTAGCATATCTTCTGTTTCAGGTTCCCTGTTGAGGAAGTTGTACAGCATATGCATTAATTACAGGGATACACATTTTTTCATTGAGCTTTATAGACAAAAATATCAAAACTTCATGTATGCATTCATGTTGCTCGGGTGCAGTCACCCATAACCCTTTCCCACCTTGTGTCTTATGGTTGTTTCTGCCCTTCATGTAACGTCTTATAAAATTAGACTCCATTTTAATGTTTTATACACTAGATGTTCACTTCTTTTAATTACTATTATGACAACACAGTCATTCTTTTTCTTTTCATCAGTAATTGGTCTCAATTACATTATAATTTTTCACTGCCTAAATCCACCTGTTTTATTAGAGTAGAGTGAACCAATTTAACATCCTTTCAGTGGAACAGATTAAATGCCAAGAAAAAAATATCTTCAGTGCTGGATGCCCAAATTTAAGATTTAGACAAAAAATTACTACAACTGGGCAACTCCCTCATCCACTAAATGGATAAAGCTGCATTTAAACTTAGGAAACCATGCACACAACAGATTGTTGCTATGGTAGTAATGCTGTTCTTTCTCATCAAACCTTTCCCTTATGTGCTAGGTTGCATTTTGTTTGCAGTTTCTTCTACTTATTTGTCAGTTCTTGGCTTTTTGTCACAGTAAAAAGAACTGTAATCAAGATTTCCCACTCAATGAAATAGAGATCTATGGATATTATATTGTAATTATATTAACAATTCTATTGACAATGAATGAGAATTTCTACCTATTTGTTCCTAGTCACAAAGAATTTAAATTTGCACAGAATAATTCCATCATACACTAAGGCATTTCTCAATTCTCCTATTGTATTTAATTTCCCTGAAGACCTAAAAGAAAAAAAAAAATCTAGTGTGCTAATCAATTCTAAACTGGCAGCACTGTCAAAGCGCAAAGCATGCCACAAAAACAGATGAGGAGAGCTATTGCAGAGTGATGTCATCACAGTCATCCCTTTCCCATCTCTTTTCCTTTTTCTCTTAGTACACAAACCTATTCCTAAAGCACTGTCGACATACTGCTAAAGTGTTTTCAGACGTAGGTATATTGTTTAGGTGTAGATCTTCATGATGAGCAATCACACAGGTGCAATAGACCCCAGGTGCCTTGCACAGATGTGTGCCTTTGAGGCACAGGATAAGATTGTGATCCAACCACAGCATGACATGGTTTTTCCCTTTCTAAGAATTGATCACTATGATCTTTAGTGATCAAAGTCAAGGAATCCAAGGGAAGTAAATTTTGTTATGTTTTTTTTGTTTTGCATGATCAGCAGGGAATCACATGAGCAGTCACATCATCTAACAACTACTTCGAAATGACTCTGGAGAATATCTTAAAGGTACAGTCCCCCAAATTATTTTAATAAAATAAATAGATTTTCAATAAACAAAAATAATATATCTCTTAAAAAAATATGATGACATTTTTGACAGGTTGACTAACTGAAGTTTCTCTCAGGTTATGTGTACATACCATTTACAGCTCTTTTTCAAACTGATCAGGCATAAGCCTTCAACCAAAAAGCCTGACACTATCAAAGGTGTGTATGAATGTCTCTTTCTTTCAAGTTTCATTTAAAGTATGTTGAGTATCTTTATGTTTTCAAACAGGACCTTCATGAGCACTATTGTGATGCTCTCATTTAACTGAAAACCTCTAATATAGCTAAATGGTCACATTTTGCTAGAATTGTTGCTTCTGCTTTTTTTTTCCTGATGTTTTTCGATTAGGGGTGAACTGCTTTTTAAATCTTCTTTATCCAGATTTCCAGATTTCATCCAGAATGAAGTTGTTTCTTTATTTTATACCTAATGTTGCCTTCATGTTCAACAAACATCAGAGCCAAGGAAATCCAAACAGTCAAGGAAATCTGGCAATTGTCTGCTTCTTTCACTTCTCAGGATTTAGACCCAGATCCAGCCATCCAGGAATACTAATTTATTGTTTTCCAGTTGGTGCAAAGATTACTAACATTTAATAAATTATTAACTTAATCAAATTGATGGCTGGCAACAGGTCTCGATGTACTGCACTATGTAGTTTGTGCACTGCATGCTTTTAATTTACCTCTTCACAAAAGTTACTTTAGGAAAACCATCCCCCTACATACCTGACAAAATATGTTATCCTACTGGAATGACATAGCAATTAAAATATCAACATATGTTTTTACCTAGATTAGTAGAATTTTTGCAGTGATTTTTGGGTTTCCATAGCAGTCATGTTACTCAACAACATTTTTTTATTTTTTTTACTTAGGACATTTTCTGTAACTTTTCTACAAGCAACAAAATTAAGCAGCTCATGACTGTAGTGGAACACAGATATTCTTCTCATTTTTTCCCTATAAAAATGTGGAATATACAGAAAAATCTCTCTTCATTCATAAATTATACTTTTGATTTTTTCTATTCATTTTTCATACCAACGCATTTATTTTATTTAAAGAAATTTCATTAGATAGCTGTCTGCTACTTCTAACTTAAGACAAGGAAATTTCAAAAATTCTTTCAGTCCATTGCTCTATAACAACGGTAACACATCTTTTTATGAATTAATTATTACCCTAAAGAACTTAGAATGAGTATCACTTATACTTTTCAATCTTATTTACATAGTCTTCTTGCATACTTGAATCATACTATATTATTTAGATGACGGAAAAGGCAATTTTGCCATTTCTCCCCTCTAAATTATTGTTTTTCTACAGAAGTACTTTAAACATTTTAGGATATTATCCCTGTTGGGTATATTCTAACTGTATTTTCATGGAAAATGGAGAATTTTTTGTACCTTTGTCATTGTTATGAAATCATTAGTGTAACCAAGACAGCAGGTTGAATTATCGATTTATAGTTCAATGAACATCATCAGTTATAGAACCAAGTTTACATTTGAACAGACTGAAGAGCTATTGTGTTTAAAACTGCATTGCTGTTAGTTTATGTCATTTTAGTGAAACATTGTCCTCTAGCAACAAAACTCAAAACACTGAAATATCTTGCAAACTTTTTGTTGATTTCAGTAACAATTGGCAACAGCAGTAACTTACATGTGATTTTTTTTTCTTTCTGTTCCCTAGCATTTTGAAACAATCTTTTAAAAGTAAAAAGATCATTCCTGAAGTGTTTTGTTTTTGACATTTGTACTTCTATTCAAACTATTTTTTGAAAATGCTGAATGCTTCAACATCTTGACAGAATGCATATGCATTCACAGAGCCTTTATTAATTCCTCTGGGCAATGACTCACTCTTTCTTATAGCTCATCTACAGGGATCTTTAAGAATATTGTTGAAGGCTTCTACTGCCTTTTAATCGTGCATTGAAGTATATTAAAATAAATAACTGCTTTGGATTTTTTTACTAATTTCTGCATAACAATTACAAGCTTCCTCCTGTTGAAGTAAATACTAAAGCACCTTCTGAATTTTTGAAGTGCTTCTTCTATCATACATAATGAACATAACATATGAGGGGCTGATTCAGACACATTTCATGTTACATAACAAAATGTACTAACTTCCTACATGATTCTACACAGTCACTTACTCTTCCCATTGTAAATATTGTATTTTATTATATCCTTAGTCTTCAATCATTTACGGGTCAGCTGCAGAGCTTCATAGTAACTAATTTATGTTCTGTAGTTTATGAACAGTTTCTCCTTGTTCAAATAATAGATTGAGATAAAACAAATTTCAGAAAGAAGAACTGAGAAGTGGAATTTTAAGAGGGACCCCAAGGATCCTCTACTTTAAACTTTCATTGTATAGACTGAGTATCACATACCCATTTTTCTATCAGACTTGCACCTCTAACAGCAGTTGTCAGGTTTTGGTTGTTGGTGGTTTTTTTTTGTTTGTTTGTTTGTTTTTTAATCAGATATGCACCACTCTCACAAAAATAGAAACTATATTGTACCAGTGGTATTAAATTTTCATCATATATATGAACAAAGTAAAACATACCTTGAGTCTCACATTACTTCATATTAGGCCCATCTTCTGATTCTTTGGTGAAGTAGGATTGGGAAAGAGCAGATCCCTTTTTCATGACATGTTTTATTCTTCTGTTAGAGTAAGGAATCCATTCTTTACTAACATACTTTGGATTATGACCCAATCACTTTTTACTCTGGGTAAATTACACAGACTGAATTACATCTGCTTTTCAGTAGACAGCCTGTTTTCTAGATCTCATATCAGGCATACTTATAAATATTCTCTATTGATATATTTTTAATGGTCTTTATGGTTAGTAGTCTAGGGGGGTTTTGTTTGTTTGTTTGTTTTGTTTTGTTTCGTTTTTACACTCAGAATGTTTACATTCAACCAGTTAAATATAATTTTTACAAGATGACAATTTTTTGCCACAGAATAAATGTACTATTTGCATATGTCCAGTGTATCTGAATTATTAATGTCTTTCTTATTATTTTTTTTAATCTAGTATCTCTACCAACATCACTACCTCACTTCCTCTGAACATGTATTAAGAAATTTATGATTATTGACCTTACTTCTACTGCCCACAGATTTCTTTCCCTTACTGCTATTTTTTTGCTACTCTTATCTATAATTTAAGTTAAACCTACTGAAAAAATATTGGATTATGAAATCACAGAAAAAAAAAACTGTCTGAAGGAGTGTACTGAAAGTAGCTGTCTGTTTGAACCTCCCCCTCAAAACCCAGCTACTCTTAAGGTTAGATCAGATTACCCAGAGTCTTACCTAATCGTATGCTGAACACCTCCAAAGACGGAGATTTCACAGTATCTCTAGACAAACCGTTCTAGTGCTTAACCTTTCTCACTGTGGTTTTTTGCTTTGTTGCCTCTACTCTTAGATTTTATTAGAAATTTCCCTTTGTACATCTTGTGGCCACTGTCCCTTGTTCTTTCACTGTGCACTCATGCAAGGAATCCAACACTCTTCTGTACTCTTTAGGCAGTACAAGACTGCTATTAAATTGCCATTTAACTGTCTGTTCCTCAAGCTGTTCAGCCACTCCTCATGTCATGTGTTTTTCAGTGGGTCTTCACTGCACTCTCTCCAGTTTGTCAGTATATTTGAGGACTCAAACATGACACAAAACAGAAATACGTAATTTCTTCCCTGCTTTGTTTGGGTTTCTATATATGATTCTCAGCTCAAATTCAGATTTCACACATTTAATTCATCTTTCCTTAAAAACATCTTTCCATGTTTCCCAGTCTTGTCACTGCTTTTACAGAATAGCACTGTTATAAACATACAAGCTTGATCAGTCATATCATAGAATCATGGTTTGTGTAGAAAGAGACCTTTAAGGATCATCTAATCCAACTGTCTCTACCATGGACAGGGAAACCTTCCACTAGATTGAGTTGCTTAAAGCCTCACCCAACCTGATATTGAACAACTCAGTGATGGGGAATCCACAACTACTCTGGGCAACCTGTGTCAGCATCTCACCCCTCTTGTGAAAAATTTATTCCATATAACCAAGCTAAATCTTGACTCTTTCAGTATAAATGACTTTGATCTGTCACTATGGGCCTTAGTAAAAAATTGCTTCTCAATCTGTCTCATAAACAGTCTTCCAGTATTGAAAGACTACATTGAGGTCTCCTTTCTTCAGGCTAAACAAAACCCAAATTCACTCAGCCATTCATCCTAGGAGAGGTGTTCCTGTCCTCTCCACCTGCTTTAACAGGCCTATGTATTTCTTGTACTGGGGGACCTTGAACTGGATGTAGTCCTGTAGGTGGGGTCTCATCCTACTGGAGCAGAGGAGGGGAATCATCTCCTCTCAAACTGCTGACCACACTTTTCCTGCAGCCCTGGACATGACTGCTTTCTGGGCTGCATGAGCACTTTGTCACCTGAATTAAAATTTTTCATCCACCAGTATCCCAACATCCTTCTCTGGAAAGTTGCTCTCAATCCTTTCATTACCTATCCTGTACTGATACTGGTAACTGCCCTGCAGCAAGTGCTCAACTTTGCAGTTGGTCTTGTTAGTTGATGAGGTTCACTGGGACACACTCCTCAAGTCTGTCAGCATGCCTCTGGTTGGCATCCCTTCCCTCAGACATACCGGCTACATCGCTCAGCTTGAAGATACCACTTGTTACTGATCTCCATTTGGTGTCTGAGGCACTGACTGTAAGTCATTGGACATAGAAATATGTCCAATTCCTAATCCATCAAACAGTCCATCTGTCAAACACATCTCTCCAATTTAGCAACAAAGATATTATGGGGGACTGGATCAAAGACCTTACAGAAGTCCAGGTAGGTGATTTCAGTTGCATTTCTGTTGTCCAGTGATGCAGTCACTCCATCATAGAAGACCAAGAGAATAATCAGTCACGATTTGCCCTGTGTTAAACAATGTTGGCTGTCTCTAATCATATCCCTGTCATCCATATGACTTAACTTCTAGAGTCAGATTGATTATGAGAGGACTGAAATGAATAGAATAATAATTAAAAAAAATATGGAAGAATAGTGGCCTTATCGAGCACACACTTCCATGAAAGAATTTAGCAGACTTTTATGCCTCTCAGAATGGAAAGATACTATGCAAGTTTTGGAAAAAAACAAAAGTGGGTGGGGAACGTATGAGAGAAAAGGAATCTTTAATGACAGACCATAACAAATTAAATATGATATCCTGACCAGATANGTGGCAGGGGAATTAATGCCAATCAAGAAAGCAAAGCAATGTGGATTCAAATCTGAAAACTGTTTTATGATTCTTCAAATCCTGCTTTCATAGATCCTAACGTTTAACCTCAAGGTCTTCCTAACTAAGATTTATGAAAATATGTAAAATATAAATTAGAGAGTTTACAATTATTTTGTTGGAAAATGTCTGGCATTTTAGTTTTTCTTTTAGTTTAACTGAAACATCGTCTAATCTCTCAGTGGGAGGTATCAGGTAATAGATAAGCAGCAGAATTGTCGCAGTACTTCCTTCTCTAACAACTGCATTTCAGAAGGCAAATAGCAAGCCCATGTAATTCTTGAAAGAACTCTTCTATCCACTTATTTTTGTAATGGGGGTCTGGACATAGTCGTACTGCTGCCTTACCTGAAATAGTCTATGACCAATATCTGGGAAAGTCTGACTGCTGTATCCTGATTTCTGGATCTGCCATTATTGCGGAATAGTTTTGCTTGTATTTATACCTGAGCCTCAGCCACTTATCTTAAGAAATCTAGTAAACTATAAAGTCATATTCTAAGAGATATGAAAAAAATGATGGCTTTTAACAACATTGTATGTGTCCTCATGCAAGGTTTTTATTGCTTTATCATCCTTACTGATTCTTCTAGTCCTGCTGCTTCTAAACAGAACCCATCACTGGCACAAGTCTTTCTTTTCTCAGTTGTCACGAGTCCCTGAGTATAGCTAACCTTCTTCAAGGTTGCATCTCTCACCCACACACACCACCACCTGCTGGCTACCACTGGGGCCCTGCAGGAGAGGTGGAAATGTCTCCATCAGCCTGTGATGCAGAGTTGTTGTTTCCACCACCCCAAATGTCTCTCAGGCTATTGTCCTTGCGCAAGCAGCAGTTCCCTCTGGGTGGGCAATAGTCACATAAGGGTTGCAGGGACCAGCTCCAGCCATCTCGAAACAGCTCCGACTGCCCAAGGCCACCCCAGCCCCCCAAAAGAGAGTTGTTTTGCTCCTGTTAGGGCTGTTCTGGTGCTAGGGAGTACCAGTGACAGGGAGCAGTATAAAATAAATCCATGGATATCCATATTCATGCAATAGGCTTCAAGGTAGAAGAAGAATATAGGCAAATTTAATGTTTTAATTAGGAGCTACAAAAAGAGTTAATAGCTGAAGTTGGGATCAGCTCTAGGACTTGCCAGTTTAAGATTTTTAGGCACCTCTAGCAGAATGACAGTAATACTATTATTCTGGAGAGCATTATGTGCAGCACACTGTAATCCCACTTGAGAACTACCATAAGTTTATCACTTTTTCTATTAATAAATTTCAGGTATAACATCTTTCTTGTGTAAAGTGCCTAGGCATAGCATTGAGGCCACAAAAGTGAGTTACACCCCTTTAATTAAAGTACACTATTTATTTCAGCTTGTGAACCAGCACAAGAGCTTGCAGCTTGCTTTCTGCTTGATTGTGTGGAGCAAGGGAAGGAAAGTATTCAGAACCTCAAAGAGGTGTGGTTTTATTTTTGAAATACTCATTCTGAGTTTTCCAAGATGCGGGGAGTATATAGTCAGTTTCTTATCAAACATGAAGATATTTTCCTTCAGTTCTGCTTTTTAAGAAATCAGAGGTTTATAGGATTACACGCTGAAACACAATATTCCAGTTGTAGAAAATGACATTGTTATTCTACATTCATCAGCATACTATTTGGTAATGAAATTACTACTTTTATGTGGAGGTTCTAAGTAACTTTATTGAGTTAATTATGTCAGAACATCCTTGTGAGTAGTATTTAAGAAAATAAATTATTTTTCAAAAAGCCACATGTTAATGACATCATAAAATGAGCTTTGAATGTAACATCTGAGGCTTAAGAGCTGCAATTTGTATCAGTACTAATAGCTCTAGTGCAGGTACAAAGGAACCAACAGAACATTAAATATTAAAAAGTGTTGCTATATTTTTGAGAGGAAAGAAGACTTTGCTCTCGTGTTTGTTTTTTGTTTCTGGATATTGAACTATTCAGTGTATTTGCTCATTTGCCTTTTATTTTTGTTTCATTGTATTTTTTGTATGGAAAAAATATTTCAAAGTGGACATTCTATGGCTAAATTCTTAGCAATTTTAGAGTATGTCAGCATGTACATTTTTATCCCTCTGTGCTCTGCCAAAGTGAAAGGTGGAAATGTTTTCATTTAAGATGTGTAAAAGGCAACACATTTGATTATTATTATTTGGTTATTTTTTATTTCTAAGGATTTTTTGGTTACTTTTACTCAAAGAAGATAGTAAACTAAGACGCAGCCCCCTGTAGCTGGCATCACAACCTGAAAACTTTCTCTTCAGATGATCTTTGTAGGTGCTTGCAGTGATATATGTACCACACACTTAAAACACAATGACAGAAAGGGTAATGAGGGCAGAATTTTACTGACATTACATTGCTAACAATCTGCTAAAGAAATACGTTGAATGAAAAATAGAATACTGCAGTTCAGTTTGCTCATCATCTTGCAAAACAAAAATCTCAAAAAAAAAAATAGTCACACTATAATTAGTTCTGGGGGAAAAGGGACACCACTGGAAGTCCTACATGCTTTCTACTGAAAATAAATTGCTGTACAACAAGAATCCAGAGACTTATAAGGAATACATAGAAAGCATGAACTAATCATTATGTTATTCCACTGCAGCGAGAGAGGGAAGACTGACTTCTCCACCACATTTCCTGGTGTTACTTTATTGACTTTTTCATCTTTAATATTTATTTTAATCTGGTGATTGCTTTATGTAAAATGCATTAGTAGTCTGAACAATGTGATACTGACATCTGAAAACAGTTTTTGTTGCTTTTTATAGTATAATGAACCTAGTGCCTATAAGCTCAAGAATCCTCCCAGTACTTAAAAGCTGTGAAGTTTAATATCCTTCCATACTGACACTGAATATCTCAGTGAAATAGAGAACAGAATTTTCACATAAATATTTATTTTTTTTAAATTAATTGATTGATAGTTCACCTACTGCTGGAACAACTATGCAATTATCTAGCAAATTAAACTCCAGAAAACTCCCACCAATTGGTGACACAGAAGAACTAATAATGATGTTTCAAGGAATCTTAGCAACAAAATTGTCTTTTTGTTTTAAAAATAGAAAGACGACAAAAATCAAACAAACAAAAGCCCGAACACAATATCTTGCCTCTTTTCCTGCTGCCAAGTAATTCAACAGTGAAATCCACTGACAAGCAAATGCCTTTAAAAAATTAAATTGCATGTAGGTAAATTATGTGTGTATGGTCATAATTTATCAGAATTTTATCAGTATTAGTTTTCTATTCAGAGAAATATGGTATGGTATGGTATGAGAAATGAAATAAAATGTTGTTTACATGTTCCATAATTGGTTTAGAAATTAAACACTGAATTAACTAATAAAAAGTAGTTCAAATCTGATCCAGTGTACACCACATAGTATGAAATTAAATACAGTAATTATAATTGAATATCCACGCATGTAAAGAGATCTCAGATGTATGATCTATCTGAAAAAAAAAAAAACAAAATAACAAACAAAAAGCACAAATGAAAAAAAACAATCCAAACCTGGTCAGAAATAAGTATTTTTTCTTCATAAAATCTTTTAAAATTATTAGGGTTTCAAAATATGAAAAAATAAAACAAGAAAATAATACTTTAAGATTTTCAAGGAGAAATTTAATAGAAAACAAAAAAGTACAATCTGAATTAACAGTATGGCGCATATTTGGAGTAGAAGGGTCCCTAAAAAGATCACTGCTCTTCAACCATTACTTTTGTCAAAAGGTTTGACAGGTATGCAAGAAGTGCTAAAGGTTGTTGAATTAGGATCTTAAGCTGGAAAAATGAAAATATATTCTGAAGTGATTTTTTTTCTACTGTACAATACCATTTGGTATAGGTAGTAAAGTTTTAGTAGCAGGTGTTGCAAAGGTGGCCTGTATGTCAAGATATGGTGGGCTTCCCTGTGGGACCCACTGCAGGACATTGGTGGCACCTCTGTGAAAACATGTTTAATAAAACACAGAAAACGCTGGACAGGCAGAAAAGAAAGGAAGAGGAAACACCAAGGTAGGATGGTAAGGCAGAGGAGGAGAAATTGGGGGAGGAATGACCGACCTAGATTGGAGCAGATGAGTATTTCCTGAAGGAACTACAGTCTTCAGGAGAACACACTCCAGAGCAGACTTTTTTTTTTTTTCCCCTGAAGGACTGACCACAGCCCAGGGGAAAACACACACCAGGGCAAGGGAAATCTGTAAGAAGGAAGGAGTGGCAAAGAGGAGCCACCAATACCTAGTTCCCTCTATATCTACCCAGCTGATCAGAGAGGGAATAAGAAAGCCTGGAGTGAAGTTGTGAAATTAAGTTTGTGAGAGTAGGGAAGAAATGTGCTGTTTTAATCCTTGTCTTGCTTTCTCCCTACCCAAATCTATTTTGAATGATAATAAATTAAATTTTTCCCCCCGGAATTTGGTAAAGAGTCTCCTAGTCTTTCCCTCAGCCCACAAGCTTTTTCATCTATTTTCTGCCCCAGTCTCACCAAGAGAGGGGAGTGAACTAGTGGCTGGGTTGGTGTTTGGCTATTAGTCAAGGCTAACCACCAAAGCAATGAAAATATTCTACTGAAATAATCTTATAAGACCAACTTAAACTTCTGAGAGTAAGTCACCATGAATAAGTACTGTTTAACCAAAAGTTGGAAGTATTTGTCTCAGAATTCCTAAGAATAACACAATGTTTTATATTTTTTCTTGTGATGATGCTGACCTTGATATATATAATCCAAGTTCTGGAAACAGCTGAGTCAAAAATGAATTATCATCAATGACTGGCTTATTTCCAAAGAATGCATTACTACTGAAGAGATTTACCAATGTCTTTCACTACGGTAGTGGGCTGACCCTGGCTGGACACCAGGTACCCACCGAAGGTGGTCCATCACTTTTCTCTGCAACTGAACAGAGAAGAGAAAATGTAACAAAGGGTTCATGAGTTTAGATAAGGACTGGAAGAGATCACTCACTGATTACTGTCACGGGCAAAACAGACTCAAATTGGGGATACTGATTAAATTTATTACTAACAGAATCAGAGCAGGAGAATGAGAAGTAAAATAAATCTTAAAAACACTCCCCTACCCCTCCCTCCTTCACAAGTTCTATGTCCTCCTTCACAGCAGTGTGGGGAGACAAGGAATGGGGGTTGCAGTCAGTTCATCACAGGTTGTTTCTGCTGCTGCTCAGAGAGAGGAGTCCTTGCTCTGCTCCAGCATGGGCTCTCCACTGCAGACAGTCCTTCATGAACTTCTCCATATTGTAGTCCATGCCACAGCAACAGTTCTTCCCAAACTGCCACAACATGGGCCACCTTTCCATGGGGTGCAATCCTTCAGGCACAGGTTGCTCCAGTGTGATCCCATGGGGTCACAAGTCTCATCAGAAAAACCTGCTCCAGTGTTAGCTTCTCTTTCCATGGCTCAGCAGGTCCCTGCCAGTACCCTGCTCCAATATGAGTGTCCCACAGGGTCACAGCTTCCTTTGGGCATCCACTTGCTCCAGTGTGAGGCTCCTCCACAGTGTGCAGGTGGATCTCTGCAGCCCCATGGCACTCCATAGGCTGCAGGGGGACAGCCTGACTCACTATGGCTGCACCACAGGCTGCAGGAGAACCTCAGCTCTGGCTTGGGTGCTGAAGCACCTTCTACCTCTCCTTCTCCACTGACCTTGGTGTCTGCAGAGTTGTTCACATGTTCTCAATTCTCCCTTTTCTGTCTGCAATTTCATCTTCCAAATAACTTTTTTCCCCCTCCCTTCTTAGGTAAGTTATCACAGAGGTGTTACTATCATTCCTGATTGGCTTGGTCTTGGCTAGTGGCAGATCTGTACTGGAACCTCCTGACATTGGCTCTACCAGACATGGGGGAAGCTTCTGGCAGCTTCTCACAGAAGTCACCCCTGTATCTGCCCTACTACCAGAACCTGGACACAGAAACCCAATCCAACTACATATTGCAACTACCTACCATTCACTTTTGCATTTGTAGGTGAAGATACTTGTCATTGTCTCCCTCATATAGATGTAAATGCATTCACAAACTTGTGTTATTGTAGCCTCCTTACTTTGTTTCTTGACTGCACTGTTTATTTTATTTCCTCTCTTTTATATTACTGGATTTGTAGTAAGATTAAACTTTAGGTGTTAGAGGGGTTTTGACTTCCACACCACCACCACAACCACCACTCTCCACTACACTCTCTAAATGGAAGAGAGGATAGTTCTTGGAAAGTGTTTTCTTTTTGGTGAAGCTGAAAAAAAATGTACTGGAGACCTGTATCTCCACCTCACATAAAGCTATCCTTGTGTTTCCAATAGAACTCCAAAAAGAGACACAAGCAAGAGAAAGCCAGGGGAGACTGAGGAATTTTTAGGATGTTTAATATTTTCAATCTTGGCATCTGGATGTAAGGAGTACAATGGTAAAGCAATTCCCACCTCAAGTTTAGTGTTCCAGATCTGGTATTCCAATACTCGGCTAAATCGTTAGGGTTTACTCTGCTAATGGGAGGAATGGGAGTGATGATTTGCTATGAATTCACTCTTCAAAACTGTTTTGCAACATAGAGAGAAGATCTGCAGTATTCAAAATTCTGGGACAGGGGTAAGGATTTTAGTTCACACTATACTCGCACCAAAAGGAACAGTTTGAATTTTTAGTGTGTAAATATTGACTTTTACTGGCACTATATTAATGACTTCAATTATTGTGAAAGCAGTCATGATTCAGACACATTTTAGACATGTCAATTCTCCATTTCTATAGCATCAAAACAGATTAAATTCATTAAATTCTATGTGCTCTTTCTTGAATAAAAAGACTGCCAGATTGGGCCATAAGGCAAATTATACACTGAACTTATGAATAAACCACAATTTGTGATTCAATTTGCAAGTTTCTGACGTATTAGCCTGTAGAATTCAAACAAGCTACAGAGGCAGCAATCGTTGCTATTCATTAAGTTCTGCTGATGGGTTCACAGTGTGATTTACATATCCAGGTGTACTCTTTTTGATGCTGATAGCTCACACTCGCTTTCCTTAGTAGACAAGACACACATAAATAGTTAAATAACAGAAAACCGATAGAAAATACCTTAGAAGTAAATATTTATGTGTAAATGCTGAAGCATTTACACATCTGTCACACTGTTTTAAAAGTGATAAAATAACCTGATTTGAAGCTTAAATAGTGTCAGCTATATTCAAGAACAACTCTTTGAGAGGAGTAATGAGAAAAAGGCATCTGAGGATAATGAAGAACTGTATTTGAATCTAAAACTGTCAAGTCTAAATGCTTATAAATTCATATTTAGACATCGGATAGGAAGAATCACATCTTTATACTGTTCATCAACCAGAAGCTTCCATGGAGATAATTAAAGAAAAAAGCCAGACTTTCAAAAATTACTATAGCAAGCAGTTCTTCTTGAGATCTCATAGGAATTTGTAGACTAGAGACAGTTGGATTTTTTTGTTGCTGTTTTGTTTCTTTTTTTAAAGTAGGTGCTCTTCTATTTTGCCTTGTACTAAACACTACAGAGTTAAGCAAATGAGAGAGACACAACCTTGTATATTATGATTTAGGAGATATATCTCATCTTTGTGTGTCCAAAGAACTGCATGAATCAACAGCACACAAAGCCCTGCTTTCTTTCTGGCACAAGGGATAGACAATGACAACCTAGCCCAGATTAAGTAAGAGAGGCAATGGTCATGTCTGAAAAGTGCAATGCAGTTTCATTTTTGAGATCTGTGAGAAACCTAATGCGTCAATGAAGCATGATGCATGTTGTTGACTAGGATTCCAAACATAGGTGGTCTTGAGAGTGTGGCACTGGGGTGAGACTCATCACACTTCTCCCTAACTAGTAAGTTCAGTTACAATGTTACATTTCTATAGATGTGCTGCCTTTAATTGGGAAGTTAGCTCTGTCAGCATTAATAAGAAATCTTTGTAAGAGGCTGTAAACTTTAACATAATTTTAAGCTCTGATAGTTTAATTACCTTGGGTTTAGAAAAAAAAAAATCAAACCTCTGTAATATGTATCTGAAGAGAATTTGAATATACAAGTTTCATACTTGCAATATCCATCAGATTCAAATACTTGTTGGGAAGGAAACTGAGCGTGGTGGTTTAGCAATGGTACCCCTAATTTAGTGCCCGCTCTGAGACTACCCATATATCACTACTGCTTCCTTCCTGTCCCTTCCCCTCCCACCTCTGTCTGCAGCAGGATGGAGAGGAGAATTGAAAGCACCAAAGGTAAAGATCATAAGCTGAGATAAGAACAATTTATTGGAAATGCCAGTAGGATAAAAAACCAAACAGTATCGGCAACAATATTAATCAAAAAAAGGGGTACAAAAGAGAGAGAGTGATTCAGATGGAAAATGCCCACTACAGAGCCTGACCCAATTGAAGACACACTACCCTGACCACTCTCTCTGGCTCGGAACTGGTGTTACCCAACCAGTTCCTCAGGCTCAGAACCAGTGTTACTCTCTCCCCCACACTTACTTGACCAGAAAGAACCCCTTTTCCCAGGAAGAGACTCCCTCTTCTCCCACCTTCAGCAGTGATTTTGAGGCTGTATAAAATAACCCCTCTTTCTGGCTATTGTAAAAATTTCCCTGGCCTGAACCAGGCCACTGAGAAAAATAGCTTGTTTGTGATTATGGTTATGTAACAACTTCTGCAGCTGGATGTACACCCAGACTTTCACTCATTTACCCTCCTCAATAGGACAGGGTGAGAAAATAGGAAGGAAAAACTCATGGGTCAAGATAAAGATAGGAAGACTGCTTATTATTTACCATCATGGAAAAAACCCACTCAACGTGGGCAACTTTATTTAATTTACTGCCAAGTAAAATACATTCAGGGAATGAGAAACAAAGACAAATTGTTAAAATAACACTTCTCCCCCAACCCTGCTTTTGCAGACTCAACTTCACTCCTTCTCTCCTGACTTTTCTACATAACTCCCCAGAGCGGTCTAGGTGAGGTTGGGGATTGAGTGTTCTGAGTCCATATCAATTCCCCTGTCTCTCTTTCTTCTTCACAATTTTCTCTGCTGCAGTATGGGCCCTTCCACAGACTGCAGCCCATTGTAGAGCCATCAGGAACTGTCTGTGCCTGGCATGGGGTAGGTCCAAACTCTTCTTGCAAAGGCCACCCCTGCAGCAAAACTTTGTCGTGTACACCAAATACAGTGACAAAGCAGTGTGGCGATGTGATAAGTTTAGTTAGGCCAAACTTTAGTTCCTCAGAGTAGGTCCTATGTTTTTGTACCAGTAGATATAGAAAGGGACACAGGTTGTCAGCTGACTTTAGCTAACCAAAGAGAATATTTCATACCATATGACACCAAAACAGACATAAAAGAAAGGGAGTGGGAGTTGCTCTGGCTCTTATAATGGTGGCAGTCCTTGAGGACAGATGTTGATGCCTTGAGCTGGGAGATCAGGAGATTCCTCATCGCTGCTTTTGTGGGGAAGTAAATATTTTTCTGTTAGTTTTACTCTTGGGTGTGTGTGTGTACATTGCTTCTTTTTTGTTTCATTTTTATTTCTTTTTTACTGTGTAAATATAAACTGCCTTACTGTAAATTGCAGTTTTGTAGGGCTTTTTTCCTTTTCTCCCCCTCTGGTAAAGGGGGGAGCTGCTGTCAACTAAGTGAATACCTGGCATTTTGCCAAGGTCAAAACTACCACAGGGGAGAACCCATTTGAGTGCCTGACCAAAGCACTTACGTTCTTTGGGATTTTTTTTTTACAGAAATTCAAAATGTTATCATTCAGATAACAGAAAGAAGAATTTTGACCAAGTTTCATTAAGAACACACATACGTACACATCCATGTTGACCAAACAACCCTAATTTATCAAAAGATAGACTCGGTCCTTTCTGGCAATGTAATACATTGCTTGAAGAGCAAGACAACACATCTTACTGCCTTGAAAAAGGCACTCTTCACTTACTCTTCATATGCTCCAGAGGTCTACACGATATGACTTTCATCCTCTGGTTGGGAATTGAAAAATAAACACATATAAATGAGAGTTTATCTGAACATTTTTACCTGTCGATCTTAGAATGCCATCAAAGACTTTTCAACAGAAGTACCCACCTCATTCCTCTGACTGCAAAAGTTTTATTACTTGTTCAGATTTAAGTGTCTATCTTTGATGCCTAAAGAAAGATAGATCCTGTGGTTTTTGCTTGGAAGAAATCTACAAGTAGTGAAACAAAACAACTCAGTTTTTATGGAGTGCTATCATAAAGAAGGTTTTAATTTTCCAACAGCATCCACTTGTGCCTTTTCCAGTCTTGCTGTTATTGTTAGGGAATGTGCTGCAGTCCTATAGTACTTAGGGACAGGACAGACTTGAGCTCCTAAAGAAGTAACAAGACACACAAAAAGAGACCTATCTGCATGTCAGTGATGGCTTTAGTCTCTAGATGAGAGCATCACTGAAAATGTATTTATAAAAATTTTCTCTTTTCATAATACAACTAGATACTTGGTAGCTCTGTGTGACTCATAATCTAAATACATCAAAGGGCAGGAATGACATTTTCCTACTGAGCTGAGGTTTTGCACTGTGACTCTAACCAGGAGCTTGGTGGAAGAAAGAGATGAAAGAGTTTGCTTTTCCTTTGCAATGTTTAGCTACTTCAGCATGTAAGTTTTATCATTAAATCAATGCAGGGGTGTCTTGGATTGAGCTGGCAAAATGCCAACTGCCCAATCCAGAATGTCAGCCTCCCTCCCCTCAACCAAGAAAAGGGAGGAAAGGAAAAAAACACCAGGTTTAAACGTAAATTAACTATATATATTTACACAGAAAAGAGAAAATTAAAACTAAAATATAACACACACTTACACAAGTTAGAAATAACAAAAATAACTCCCCACTCCCTATGAAACACAAATTCCACCTCTGTAACTACAAAACACTCTAGAGAACTCAATTCCCTAGAGACAGACCCAAGCAGAGAGAAAGACTAAGAACAAAACATTTTACTTCCCTAAGATAACACGGTGGTAAACCGGTGCTGGGCCTGGTTCTCCTGTCCCTCCTGGGATGGCACAGTGTGTCCTCCCAGGACCACAGCTTGAAGGAACTGCCCAAGCCACTCCTACTCCGTCTTCTATATTTTGAGATGATGTCGGAATATGGTATGGAATACTACTGGCCATAGTAGTCAGCTGTCAGCTAGCCCAGCCCAGATCAAGTCAGCTTATGGTCTCAGACCTACTCTGAAATCCAAAGCCTAAATTTAGGCCTACACCTAGCTAAATCCATAACAGGGGAATAAGATAAAAAAGTGAGGTTAAAAGTAGAAAAATACTAATGTAACTCTTTTCCACATTGTGAGGAACTTGCTTTCCTTGAATGAAAATAAAATAGCTCTGTTGTGGGAATTTTCAACAGTTTATATGATCAAAAGAACACCAAGCTGAGTGGTGCAGTTGATTTGCTAGATGGAAGGGATGCTTTCCAGGGGGACCTAGACAGGCTTCAGAAGTGTTGGTACTTGAACTTCGTGAAGTCCAACAAGGCCAAGTACAAAGTCATGCACCTGGATCAGGGCAACTCACAGTATCATTAGGATGAATGCATCGAGAGCAATCCAGTGGACATGGACTTGAGGATAATGATGGCTGAAAAAATAGATACAAGCCAGTAATGTATGTTTACAGTCCAGGAAGTCAATCGTATCCAAGTCTGCATCAAAAGAAGCGTGATCAGCAGATGAGGGAGGTGATTCTTCCCCTCTGCTTGACTCTTGAAATGTCACCTGGAGTATTGCATCCAGTTCTGGAATCCCAAATACAAGAAAGACATGGACCAGTTAAAGCATATTTAAAGAAGAGCAAGATAAATGATCAGAAGGACAGAACATCTATGCTATGAAGACAGGCTGAGAGAGTTAGGGTTTTAAGCCTGTAAAACAGAAGGCTCTGGGGAGACCTGATTGTGACCCTGCAGTTCTTAAAGTGACCTTATAAGATGGAGAATAACATTTAGCCAGGGCCTGAAGTGCCAGGACAAGGGGTAATGGTGTTATACTGAAATAGGGTAGATTTAGACTAGATATAAAGAAGAATTTTATTATCATTGTGGTGAAACACTAGAACAGGTTGCCCAGAGAAGTTATGGATGCCTAGTACTTGCAAATCTTCAAGGCCATGTTGAACAGGGTTTTAGGGATCCTAATCTAGCTGAAGGTGTCCCTGGGGTTTGGACTACATGATCCTTAACAGTCCATTCCAATTCAAACCATGTTATGCTTCTAGAATTCTAAGTTCCCTTATCTGATCCTTTACTATCAAGGATAAGTCTTCCTTGGACTAGACTTTTCTCTCTGGTCTCCAAGGCCTGGAATTCATGAAAAGAAAATGATAACTTTACTCCTTGGAATAAAATTTTAAGACCTGGCTGACATCAGAAAAGTAATAGAGAAAGGGAATCTATAAATGAAACTTATAGATTAAAGGAAAAAAAATAGTAAATCATATTTCAATTATTTTACTAGTCAAAATCCCAGACAAACTGTGTTTGGAACCTGTTTTGCAATCTTTAAAGAATTCATTTTTTTATATATTATGTGTCTATTTTTAGTGTGATTTTTCTATAAGATTTGTTTTCCTTTGTCCACAGTTAATTATTTATATATGATTATTTTCAGGTCTGAAAAACATTCCAGGTTTTATTTAAACAGATTTGACAATGGAAGTTGTACAGTTGTATGTAGTTATCTAAAAGCACAAGAATACTTCCATATTTTGAGAAAGTGAGGATCACAGAACCACAGAATCATTTAGGTTGGAAAAGACCTCTGAGATCATCAAGTCCAACCCTTGACTGAACACCACCTTGTCAATTAGACCACTGCACAAGTGACACATGCAGTCATTTCTTGAACACCTCCAGGAATGGTGACTCCACCACCACCCTGGGCAGTCCTTTCCCACGTTTAANAAAAAAATAGTTGAAGGTAAAAACTGGAACAAAAAGTAGGCTGAGTTCAATCCCCTGTTCCCTTTTGCTTTCTTTTGTATAATGTGGGAGACAAACAGGACTATAAAATATGGAAAGAACAAGTTCTGATGCAGACCCACAGGTAGAACGGTGCTGGGAAACAGCCCGGTTGTTGTTAGAATTTAAAAGTTGTATGTTTTATTTATATGGGTTTTAGTTGAAAATATTTTATTGTNCTTCTTTTCTCCAGGCTAAACAATGGCAGTTCCCTCATCTACTCCTCACAGGACTTACCCTCTAGACTCTTTACCAGCCTCATTGCCAAATGGGTTACTACAGATTTCTTTGGCACCACAGTCACAGGGAACAGTTATGTTTTACTGTGGAATCTGAAGTTATTTGACTTTTCTGAGATAATATTTAAACACACAGTAGAAATATCTTCAGAGTGTGAAAAATATTAGAAAATTAATAAAGATTTTTTTAACTCAAACATCATTTGCAAGACTAGAACCAAACATTTACCTTACAACTGTATCTGACACTGTTTAAGCTGTGGGTATTGGTATTTGAAGTATATATTGCGTTTAGAAATCTTCAGAGAACCCACAGAGTCTGAACAAGTTTATTATTGAAAGCCAAGTAAAAGGACCACAATAAGCTGAAAAAAGAGGAAAATGAAGTGTTATAAGCTACACTTCCTTAGTCTCAAGTGACTGCAATAGAATAGAGATGTTAACCTTTGCCTTGCACTTCCTACATCTACTCTTAAGCTTGATTAAAGCATGAAAATAGAATGTTGAAGATTAATAATAGAAGGCTGGCTTAGTTTTATTTTGGCTTAGTATACTTAAACAGAGATACACAAATATATAATATATATATATATTTAAATCAGAAGAGAAAGGAAAATGAAGAGAAAGAAAAAAATAGTTGAAGGTAAAAACTGGAACAAAAAGTAGGCTGAGTTCAATCCCCTGTTCCCTTTTGCTTTCTTTTGTATAATGTGGGAGACAAACAGGACTATAAAATATGGAAAGAACAAGTTCTGATGCAGACCCACAGGTAGAACGGTGCTGGGAAACAGCCCGGTTGTTGTTAGAATTTAAAAGTTGTATGTTTTATTTATATGGGTTTTAGTTGAAAATATTTTATTGTCATACCCCCACCCCCACCCCCACCCCTGCATGGTTGCCACCCGTCCCGTGTGTTCTCCCTGAGGCTTTGTTCGCCAATTAGGCGCAGTGATTGTCTCTCCTGGGTCGGGGCTGCTGCTGCCCAGGGGGCATTCCCTGCCCGCCCCCTCCCGCACTGCCAATGCAGCTGCCGCAGCAGCTCCTGGTGCTGCTGCTGAGCGGCAGCATCCGGGTCGGGCCGGGGCTTCCCCCACCAGTTTCGACTGGGGTGGCCTTATCTTCGGATTGCTCTGCCTTGAGATGCCAATGCAGCTCGCAGTGGTGCACCTGCCCCTCCTATCGGTTTCTGCCTCTGCCGTAACCCCATTGGTTATCTCACCCATCTATCCACAATCCCTTGGTTCCTATTGGGTTTGATCCTTCCATTTCCCCTATTGGCTAGCTGAGTGCCCAAGTCACTCCTTTCTTCTGAAGCCCTTACCCAATCCTGTCCAAGTTCCAGCACCTTGCCCTCAGAATCCTATAAAAGTTGTGTGATTGTGCATTAAACAGGTTTTTGCCTCCAGTCTGAGTGAGCACATCTCTCTCATGCTCCCCAAGTCAGAGGGACCTGTGGGAACCATCTCCTACCCTTATAACGCTGCATAGTATAATGAAGCAGTGAACCATTAGACAGTATCAGGCATATAAGCATATCTGCTCACCATTTTCACACTTTTGTTCCTTTCATTTCTCTGGCATAGGTCTCCAAATCATCCAGACCTGAACCCAAAACATTTCACAAGAATACAGCAGAAAATGATAGCCATGTGTAAAAAATTAAGAAATTCAGTTTATAGAGGATCAATTTGTTGGAGTTTGCAATGCTAATAGTCCCTTTTCTTTCAATTAAGACATTTAACCCCATACACCTGAGGTAATTCTGTTTCAACAGCATGGAATGAAGACACTGAACAGTTATAAAGGGTCAACTAAATCAGTAACTCTCAGTGACCTTATTTTTCAATGCTTATACACAACTCAGATGAGGAAAATGCAATAATTTCCTGGGCCTGAAAAGAGAACAAGCTGTGGAGTTTTTCAAGAAAAAAGTGAACAGTACTTAATGTGACAGTGCCCAAATGCTAGAACAGGCTGCTGAGAGAAATTGTGGGATGTTTTTTTCTGTGGAAACACTCAAATTCTGTCTGAATACAGCTCTGAGCAATCTGCTTTAGGTTCTCTGTACAGGAGATGGAAATAGAGGACCTCTGAAGGTCACTTCTAAACCTCATGACTCTATGATTCTGTGAACCACTTGTAGAACCGTAACATCCCTTATGACAGTTCAAAGATTAGCTAAAGTTATCTAAGTATTCCCTGAATAGTTCTGGTGTTAGATCTTGCCCTACTATACATCTTCAAAACTTACAAATCAGTCCTGATTTTGGCCCATTTTAATGTTTGCTCCTTTTTTGTTTCATTTGTTGTTTTGTTGTTGTTGCTGCTGTTTTACTTTGGGATCTTTTTGTTCCTGTCATGTGAAAGATTCTGATTCTAAGCTGTATGACAAGCTACTGAAAAATGAAGGTATATTGCCTAAAACATATGCTTTGAAAGACATAACTCTGTTGAGTTCAGATATTAAAATTAGTACACCTCAACCATTTACATCTCAGAAACATCTTGGGATTTGACGGTTATAGGTTTTTCTTATGATGTAAAACATGTGACTTGTCTTGATTTGAACTGATTGTTTTTAGCCGTCAGATCACACAGACAGGAAATGCTATCTTCTGAAATGTTTATGACACTTCTGCTAAAATCCACAATTACTTTATCCTTAAAACCATAATAGATAACTGGACTGAGATTGTTCAAAATTCAAATTATTATGTACACTGAATTTTGGCTGCATGATGCTTATAAACTTAGCTTTCATGCAAAAAAAAATCAGTTTTAATTGTTGGATTTTATTAGAGACCCAACTAATTGCAGAAAAGTGTTGAGAAGTGATTTTCAAAGGTAGTAATTGCAGCTGAATGCCTTCTTTCAAGGAAATGTTAATTGAAAATAGGGCATAAAGTGGTACAAGTTCAGATTGGACA
>VWZD01006782.1:210853-225269 GCA_013396695.1 Sakesphorus luctuosus | reverse complement strand
ACAAGTTCAGATTGGACAGCAAAAATATTTCTATCTATTAAATATATGACATTTGTTACACTGTAAATTTTTACTTTCAAACCAGAGAGTATAAAAATAAAACATCCATCCAACATGGATTTAAAAAATAAAACATCTATTTAACAGTAAAGGTTTTCTACATTTCTATTTGAATCCTAATGAGCTTCAGGGGTAGGATTCAGCTCAATAGTAACTGTATTTATCTGTCTATACTCAAGTGTCTTCATATATCTATACCTAAATATCTTTATGTCAGCTAGGTTTCTGATTTTAGATTATAGTAAATAGAAATCCAATCAAGACAGTCAATGATGCCTAGAGAACAATTTAGTTCATTTGAAATTACATACCAGGGGTTTGATTCTGTTGCCTACACATTGGGATCTATGCTGTTTGAGATGCTGCATAAAATGAAACAAGATGCCTGTATTAAGACATCTGCATCACAATTTTTGAGATGCCTGTCTTACACAAGCAGCATTTACATTTTACTAAGACCTCTATTCTTCTGCTTGTAAATATTCAGATTTTATTTTTACCATCTACACTTCCACTAGCTTCTATTCATGTCAGAGCAACAGCTGCATTAAATGAGCACTCAGAATAACCTCAAGGACCTCTAGAACTGAGCAATGGTATGAGCTGAAAGAGCAGAAGAAAGAGGCAGTATTAATTTTGGATGAATCCTGAGGAGTTGTCAAAGAAAACAGATAGCTAGGGACTAGTAGAAGATTATACATTTTAGGAAAATAATCAGATTCTGGACATGGATATATTCTCCCTAAAATCTAACAGTCTATCACCCTGAATGTTTTTCAACCTGTCGTCTTCTCAAGTGATTCTACATGATGTTTTGTTATCATCAGCTGTGGGTACAGATGATTTTTGTTGTTACTTTATTTTTATTTGCCAAAATATGTCCCTGCAGTTATCTTACTGTAACTTTCCTACTATTACCAACAGTTTATATTCACATTGTCATAGATAAGATAAATTTTATTATCTTCTTAGCACACTCCTTACTTTTCTCTCTAATCAGCATCATTTATTTCCAGATCCAGTCACTCCTGGACAGTCTCTCTACCATTCTACTTCTTTGCATTAAGTTATAGTTCTCTCTAGGTAATCTGAGAGACACTGCTAATGACAACTCTTTTTCCTCACCCAGGCCTATTATAGTTTATGGGTGAGATTCATCTTATCACATGAAGACAGCTGAGAACTAGATTAATTTTTTTTTAGCCACAGCATTAGAGTACAAGTTCATGCTGACCTAGAGGAAAGCTGAATATCTCTTATTAAAGAATTCCTGAAAAAGGGAGCTCTTTCCATCTGTAGAGATAGTAGGACCTGTTATTCCCAGGCCTTCAGCTGACTCCATAGCAAATCAGTTGGTTGATTTTATTCAGATTTATATTTGCAGCTGTTTGATCAGCTATTTAAAATCTTGCAGACTTATATTCGATATATATTTCCAACCTATTTGTGTCTTTCGATATATGCAACCTATTAATTGTACATACAACACATAGATATAACAATAGGTTCTTTTGTTGCAAGGATCACTGTCATTAATCCTTTAAAAAAATATGAAAATATATTTTAAAGGAATCTTTATTTTGGTAATGTTTTGGGGTTTTCCCTATTACTCCTTGTATAAACTGAATGTCCATACATTGGATAGAATTACTAACTATTCCTCATTTTCAGGTAAAACATATTATTTGTATCCATTCTTCCTCTACCAATATGATCCTTTTTTTTCATGTACCCTTTGATGAATTTATAGCTGGAAACCCTATCCCTTGTTTTTGCCTTTGTGTCACCAGGCTAACCAAACCTAGTGCTTCTGATCTCTTTTCATGCAATAGACTTGTAATTTTCTACATTATCAGAGAACCTGTCTCCATCTATCTGTTTGAATTTGTCTCCTTTCAATATGAATGACCAGAGCACATATCTGAGAAGTGATCTCACCAGAATTTTGTATAATGGAGCTATTATTGTCCGAACTCAGCTGACAAATCCTAGGACACACCATTTGCATTTTTCACAGCTGTGACATGTTGGTACCTCATAGAACTGAATATGACACAGTTCCTTCAACTAGCCTGAATTTCTGTCCTCAGATTTTGTCACTGATATTTTTTTACTGGTTCCCAGCTTTGCAACATTTTTTTTTTTAAATATCAAATGTTATATTATTATGTCTTTCTCTTTGGTACAATAATTCACCAAATTTTTTCTCCTATGAGCATGAACAGACAATTTTTCAAAAATCAGATTGCAGTTGCTGAAATTATCAGTCTGTCTGCTAGAACAGTTTCATCAGTTACTGACCAGTTAGTGGAATGCACACATTGGTATAAATAACTTCCTGCAACACAAAGAAGAATATGTTAGCCAAAATTAATATTAAAATTCAAAGTAACTGATTTTATTTTATAGAATAGAAAAGCAAACACTGTCTGAACAAGTTTTTTTCCTGATTTCTTGCATATTCTTCAACAACGCCATTCTGATTACTTTTAATTATTTAAACAGTGTGGAATGTGTGGAATGAATCTTCATTATCTGTAGGATTACGATGACTTTTGCCTTTTCAACACCGGTAAAATTCCTCAAGATATTCCTGATCCATATGTAAAATCCTTAATTTCACAGTTAAACATTATTATATTGTTTGTCTTTCATCATGTTTAGTATCAATAATTTCTGCTGTCTTATCCCCTTTAACTAGAACCTTGATAATTTTGTAGTTCTACTAATTTTTATCTTTTCTCATCTGAACTGTAGTTTTCCATATGATGCTATTTCAAGTGCTTTTTTGAAGTCCAGGGAGATGCATGCTTTGTACTTCATTCTTCTGGTAGATTCAAGCACATACATCACCCTATGTGAAATACATGTGATATATATACATATATAACTATATATACATGTTACCAAGTAATAGGAAAACTCCTTAATTTTATTAGAAACTCTTTTCATATTTTTCAATTTTTCTTGTATTCCAGTTTTTCCTTGTCCTTGTATACTGGGTTGACCAGATCCGAATGCCTGCAGTAGGACAGATAGTTTTTTCTTTAGTATAAATAAAAAATTTAATGTTTGTCACTCCCACAGCAGAAACTATTATTCGCTATTCTATAACCTTGGGGTGGAGTGTGACTGTGTGCTTCTCTCCCCTTGATCCTTGCTTAAGCCATAATCACCAGTGGGGTTGTAATGGCCACATCCAGCTTTGGGGGTAATTCAGGGTAACATGGCAACATGGTACCCAAGGGATGTCTGGAACAGTGACCCAGGTATCTTGCAGAACAGAAGTCAGTTATCTTACTTTAGAAGTAGTGGTCATACCAAGGCTGACTGAGTTCTTCTGCTTTACAGTACAACCTGCCTTTGAGTGCCTCTAATGGCTACCCCTCAATGTTGAGAAATTCCTTGCCAAAACAGATCCTTGATAAGTTATTAAGTGTGCTAGAATTTGAAATCTTAACTAAGTGATATATAAGATTGATTGGGCATATATAATCCTTTAGACATAAAGCAATGACAAAGTCTGGAACTAAATCTGGATCCAGCTGCACCTAGACTCCTCTCTGAGAATGAGTTCAGAAAGCAGGAGGAGTTCTTTCTGAACCTCATGACTCAGCAGAAGGGTCTTCTTGATGTCTTTATCTGACTTCGTCCTGTGCAGCAAATGACCAAGTGTACCTTATCATCCAATGTTATTAAATCATTGTTGCATTTACAATTGAATTTTGTTAATTAACTCACTACTTCTGTTGTTTCTCTCTTAGGAGTGAAGAATATCACTGTATTTGCAACAGTTTGTTAAGAATATCATACAGTACCTTTTAAGTAAGCTTTTATAGAAGAGTTAGAAATGTTAAATATACATCCGATTACTTAATATTTACACTCAACACTGAACTTCTTCAGTGATAGCTGTGAACTGTGCTATAAGGTCCACAGAGAAAAGACTGAGTAATGTTTACTCTGAAAAGACTGATGCTTGCAACATAGAAGATACTTAGACTAAATACAGCATGCTAAAGCAATAGCTTATTAAAAATTGCAGAGTTTGAGAAGATTGCATTTGCAAGGAAAACTGTGCCTCACCACTTCAAGCATTTATGGCAATCATTCATAAATCCATGTACATATTATTGTGACTTTTGCTTGAAATATTTCAAAGATGTCTTAGATTCAATTACAATGATCTGAGCACAGCTGATGGTCAAAAAGGTTTTTCTAGACTTTATTTTGTAAGAAAACACACAAAGTATTTTCTACTAGTTTGTTAGTTTTGCTGTATCACATAGCATATGTAGTAAGTGTCCAGAATAACAATATGATATGTTGTAAACTGCCAGAATATTTTATATTGTGGCAAGATATGTAAAACTTGTCACATACACAGATAATAGGAAAATCATAACAAATCTAAAAAGATTCATATTAATACATCAGAAAATCTTTTGTGCTTTTTTTGTCAGAGTGTATACATAGACTAAAAAGATGAAAGGTCGTTATAAGAAAACTCTGTCTTTGTGAATAAAATTCTAAATATAGAAATGGTTTTAAAAATATATCAATATATTAGGAGGGGTATTTTACAACAATTTCTACAGGTGAATTTTATTCTCTCAGGTATTTTACAATCAACTTGTTGCAGTCCAGAGACATGATAATAGAAGAGGTATAATACAATTGAAACAAAATCTAGAAAAATAAATCTGCTGGTTTTAATCCCTTGGCAAGTCTTATGAGTAGTAACACCTAAATTGTATTTCTTGTGTTTTTGAGTAACCATAAATTCTTACATAGATCATATAACTTATGAAAATTTTGAAATACATGGAAATATAACTGCATTTACATACAAAGGCCAGTACAGCTGTTATCTATGACCATGAATTACAGACAATTCATTCCAAAAAACAGGCACTTAAGGTGTTCCCTTAAGAAGCAATTTTAATGTCATCTTACTCCAGTTAGTCTAGAAATTGCATTTTACATTTTTACAATATCAAAAATGATACAGATTTGTTAATTTTTCACCTCTTGATAAGAAATTGGAAATTTCCTTTGTCTCTAGACCTCCACCTTACCATCTGTTACTTTATTTTGCATATAAGCTGTGATGTGAAGTAATTAAATAATTTGGTTTTATATAAGAATGTTTAAAGGCTTTCTGTTCTGTCTTAAATAGCAGAAGGCAACGCTGCATGAATAAAAAGAGGGAAAAAAAATCTCAAAAGCATAATTGGTCAGTTGTTGGGTTCCCCTTGGTTCATGAGCATTCCAGTCTTCACACACCACTCTTCTCAAAAACTTACTACTCTCCGCTATTCAAATCTTGTTTCTTCTACCATTAAGTCACATTCTACTGAGTCAGCAATGCCCTGGCAGCCAGAAGGGCCCTGTCCTGGGGTGCATCAGGCACAGCATTGCCAGCTGGTCAAGGGAGGTGATTGTCCTGCTCTGCTCTGCATTGTTGCAGCCTCCCCTAGAGTACTGTTTTGAGTGTACACCTTGAGTATTGTGGCACCAGTTTTGAGTGCCACAATAGAAGAAAGATATTAAGCCATTAGAGAGCTCCACAGAAGGAGCAACTGAGGTCACTTGTTCTGTTCAGCATGAAGAAGAGGAGGCTGAGAGGAGTCTTCATTTCTGTCTACAGCTTCCTCATGAGGCGAAGGCACTGATCTCTGCTCTCTGGTGACAAGTGACAGGACCCAAAGGAATAGTATGAAGGTATGTCAGTGAGGGGGAGGTTTAGGTTAGATATTAGGAAAATGTTCTTCACCCAGAAGGTGATTGGGCATTGGAACAGGCTCTCCAGGGAAGTGGTCACAGCACAAAGCCCAACAGAGTTCGAGAAGAATTTGCATAATCTTCTCAGACACATGGTATTACTCTCGGAACTGTCCTGTTCTCCTGGTTCTGACTAGGACAGAGTTAATTTTTGTGGTAGCCAGGAGGGGGCATGGCTAGGAAAGGTTATTCTGTACTGCCACATGGCATTGCTAGATGTTGAGGGAGGGGAGTCCCTTCCTGGGAAAAGGAATTTCTTCTGGTAGAGTAAACTTTGCAGAGGGAGCAGTGTGCTAATGCTGATTCTGAGCAATCACATGTGAATTGTTTGCCTATGTTGTACACTTTGTTATTGATATTGTAGCTATTACTGTTTGCTTTCTTATCTCATTGCTGTTTCTAGTAAACTGATTTTACCTCAATCTATGATCTTTACCTTTTGTGCCTCCAATTCTCCTCTCCAGCCCATTGCAGGGGAAGGGGAGCAGGGGGCCAGCAAGTGGCATATGGGTTTCAGTGGGAGTACTAAATTGAGGAATATTATTTCTAAACCATGACACCTGTGCAGGGACACAAGCTGGACTTTCATGATCCTTCTAATTCAGGATATTTTATATTCCATGTTCTATTTTTTCATTGTTTTTTTTTTTAGTTTATCAGCTCTGCTGACATGGAAACATTGAAGAAAACTTAGGAAGAGGAAGTGGGAGCTATTTTTAAACTGGGAATTGCTGAAAAATGTTGGAAAAAGAAAGACAAGAACAGTATTTTCCCCAGTGTCTTAATTGAAGTCTACCTGTCTTAATGTCTTTATCTAATAAACTAAACCTCAACCATTAGAAGTGATTAATCTAGAAAACCAGATACTTCAGCATTAAGCCATAGTACTGTGGTATTGGGGTCATCCTTTACTGGGGTAATGTAGATTATCTTAGTGACGGTTGAGGAGGCAGAGACACTCAGGCTGCAGTGTGATCAGAAGGCTCACCAAAGACAAAGGACTTTATTTTTAGTAACAGCTTCACTTTTATCTACTCCTAAATATAACATGCCAGTACACTATTGGTCAGTAGTTCACCTAACATACATGGAGAGATTCTACTGGTTACAAGGCATCTCACATTTTACAGGTGCCTCTCTGGTCCTTAAAGGTGCATTCATCAATCACCTCAGACCTTAAGAGATCCACACACACAGTCTCACCCCCACACCTGGGGAACTATGACAGATGGAGCCATCCTCTGATAGTAATGCTAAGATATATATAAAGACTCAGAGGACATGTACTCTATAATAAGGACTTTCAGAATGTCTTTCACTCACTCACTCACAAATTTTTGAAAAGAGAATTTTAGGATGTCCAGTAACAAAGAAAAAGTACAATTGATGTTCAGCCATGCCAACTATGAGAGGTACCATTTTAGAATCATTCTAACTCGTTTTTTAGTCTACATCAGAGTATGACTACAACAAAATAGTTATCACTTACATCTGAACTGCAGAGAATGTTTGTTGAATGTGACTTACGTATTTCAAACAGCTTCAGCATTGTATTTGGAATTACCTATACTCTTCCATGGTTTAAACCATTCATTCACAAAAGGAAAAAAAAAAAGTTTAGTGAGGCTTTTATTTTAAATTAACCGTATGATTTGTTGCACTTGGAAATATCCAGAAAAACATAATTCCAGGTCAATACGTTAATGTTCCAACTCTTAAGGGGATGCACTATTTTTCTTGCAATTAAAAACTGTTAAGGCTTAAAAACTGGACAAGATAAGAAATAAGTGAGATACAGAAATCTCCCAAAGTATTAAACAATTATATTCAAATTTTGCAAATACTCCAGAGTATGAGTAATCAAGGAATTTAAGACCAAAAATTTACACTTAACCTTAGGGGGACACAAGAAAAATATTATTTTTTTCATTACAAATAAGAAGATTATAATTGTTTTCACAGCATCATTGAAAAAAAAGACAATATCTTTTCATGCCTTCTTTTTTTTTTTCAAATACACAAAATCCAGGCTCCATGCTTCAGACCAGCCAATTATCTCATGTTTTGACTTTCTGTCTACTTAGAATTGTTCCCCAAGTGGACAAAACAACAATCCAGTTGACAGGTAGTTAATTGTTCAGGCATAAGTGAGCTTTTGCACAAATACTTCATGGACTTCTTTTTCATAATTAAGTGAAAATCCAACAAAAGCAAAACCAACAAAACCAAAGAGGATTTAACATCAGGAATGTGTTAGAATAGTGTATTTTTTTTAACTTTTTGAAAGAACTAAATCAGATCTAAAGAAGGCCCACTGCTTCAGACATCAAAAAATAAGCTATCATAGAAATTATAGAGAAAAATATATAGTAACAGTAAACTGTACAAATTATTCTTTTTCATCCAAGATACTGGGATTTCAAAATACTCTGAAAGGACACAGTAAACCAGAAATGTATTGATCCATGGTATGTTTAAATATCAAATAAGATTCACAGATGATGTCAACAGTGTCACTTCCTTCTGAAACCAGAATAGTTTCATTCAAACAAGGTTCAACTGCACAGTCCTGTCCAATCTGAAACAGACTCTCTGGGACTATATTCCCTAATGTTATTATAATGCTTACCCTCCACCTGCTTTTCTATGGTGCTCAGTTATTTTGTAACAAAGCCCTGCATTTTTCAACTGCTTGTGTTGTCAGTCCAGAAAATGAATCCTACAAGAATTTTGTCTCTTTTAGCCTAATCAAATTTCCCAAAATGACAAGAAAACAAAAGAAATAAACACACAAGTATAATCCTATAGGCCATCTATTTTTCAAAGGGACTTAGTTCATTATTGACAAATACACCCTATCAAACAAGCCTGAAAAGTGTGTAGAATATACACTTCCGATCTAATTCACTTTTTCTTTGGAGATCAGAATAATTAAGTTTGTCTAAACCGTTTTTGTTCCTGCACACCTTAATGCCTAGGAACATAGGGACCACTAGGAGGTCACTCTACATACTGGGCTTTATGTAAATCACCAGAGAAATTTGATCTTACCATAGAACTCAGAAAGATATTCACACTGTAATATGGTTTCAGAGAGTTGGCCTAGCTACCTGAGAACTGTCAGAAGGGCAGATAGTCTAGCACATGTCATGTAGGTATTGTTGAACTTTGCAAACAGCAAGGTTGTTCATAGCTTACTGTCCTGGTTGCAGAGAGAGTGTGGAGCCTAGAGCCATGTAGGCAAGCTTAGATTGCTATTCTACAGCATCCTCGTCAGCTCTAGTAGGGGTGGTTTGAGGGGTAATTGAAAAGTGAACAGACACCAGAAGTGCACCATTTTGTTCCATTTCTTCCTAGAGGAAGTTGCTGGGACCAGCACTCTGGACTCTGTCCCTCTCCTGCTGCTGCTCCTCCCTTCCTGTCCCTCTGGAGAACACAGCCAGGTCATGGGCATGGCTCTGAAGTGGCAAACAGCCCGGATGCTGGCGCTGGTGATGGAAGCATCTGTGAGAAACAGAGCAGCAGCAAAGTGAGTCAAGACAAACCCAGCTGAGCCGAGCCAAACCTGAGTGGAGCCAAAAGGAGCTAAGCCTAGCAGAGCAATCCAAAGAGGCTGGTGTGACACAGATGATCTGGCTCTTTGGAGGATTGTCCTTCATTGCTTTTTACTATCTCGTGCTCAGGGATGGAGAAGGCTGGCAGAGAAGTGTCTCTCTTGGGAGCCCATGAGTAACTGAGTTGAGCTGGTGAACACCTTTGGTGTGTAAAACACCTTTCCTTTTGTATACTTTTGTTATTATCATTGTCATTACTATGCATTTCTTATTCAATTGCTGTTTGTTTTCAGTTAGTTGTTATTTCAATCCATAGTGTCTGCCTTTGTCCCTTTCTCATTGGAGTGAGACAGGAAGAAGGGGAGTGGCTTATTTGGTGCTTAATTCACAGCTGATTTTAAACCTCCATACTTACTCTGGTGGCCTTAACTTCACCATGTGACAATAATTCTGAACCATTCAGGTTTGCAGTCCTTTCCCTCCATAATATCCTCTAACATGTCAGAAAGAAGAAGTGGTAAGAGCCTATTTTGTGATGTTGCGGGCAGAGGAATGGTTCCCGCCTGTTCTCCCAAGCTGGAGAGCGCAGAGACAGAGGCTTCTGTTCACTCTGGGGGTGAGTGGTAAAAACGTGTTTATTACAAAATCACAAAGGCTTTTGTGGGGTCCCAAGGGGAAGGTGCTAGATCTGGGAAAGAATTGGGTAAGGATCGGGCAGAAGTGAGTTGCTTAGGTGCCAATTAGCCAATAGGAAAATGGAGTGACCACACCCAATAGAAAACCAGGAGTTGGGGATAGACAGGATATTAACATGAGACAGAACAAGCAATCTGACCCAAGGACCTTAGAGTCATCTCTAGTGCTCATAATAAAAAGAATTTCTACATAGCCTTGTAAATCAGCTATAGAGGTAACAGAAACTTCATTTATATCTGTGCTTGAAGATGAGCACTATGTATCAAGAGAAGAAATATTTAGATAGCAGTAAATGTATCAAGAACATTAAGAACTGATGATGGTAAGAATAAATTCAATTCTGTAAAAAGAAAGTTAAGTTTGATTATGATATATTCTTGTTCTCAAAAGACTGTGTTAATTGTTTGCAAAATTGTATGTTTTACGTTACATACCCCAATTATATGTTAATCATGAATCCATCAAAATCACTGATTACATGTCAGGATATTTGGGTTTTTTTTTTAAATGTATGTAAATTATTTTGATCTGAAAGATGAATGTGAGAAAAACTATAATAGAAAATACCAACATTTAAACTTAATGAGTGACTGCTCCTTAGATCCACTAAAAAGATTATTCATGTTAAATTACATTTCAATACAGATTATGTCTCAAATTAGAAAGCCTGGTATTTTCAGATTTGAAATTGACATTACGAAATCAATAAAATGTCAGTCCCCCATTCACACTTATATGGACATGTGATTTTAAGACTGTTTTCTCCATACCTAACAACTGTCAAAAACTTCACGAGCTGTTCAAAAACTCTTGCAGTGGAAGTTCTTTTCATTCTGAAAGCATGAAAGATTGATATCTTTATAGAAGTTTTGTCAAGACAAGTTGGAGTAATGCTTTATTTTACTTTTGTTTCTAAGTTGTCATTTGTACAAATCTTAGGCATAGTTTGAGCAACTGTTTTGTGAACTGTGGGAAAAACCCCTCAGCTTTCTACATGAAATGGATAGAGTCCATAAAAAAAACTTCAGCTGCAATGTGCAGCTTTCAAATATGACCAGAATGAAGTAGTAATTATTCATCCACTCTTTTGTTTTGTTTTGTTTCTGTTGACCTTAGATTAAAATATTCTGTGTACTATCAAATCATCTTTCTGAGCAAGCAAAAGCTATCCTTGAGTTATAGCTTCCAATAAATGATAAATATTTGGACAGCTGAACCTGTCCTTCTCCCCTGTTGTGGTTTCAGAATGTTATTGTCCAATTTAGTGCTCCCACTAAAACCATACAACACTTGCTCCCCGTCCTTTTCCCGCCTCCTCTGCCGAGGACTGGAGTGGAGAATTGGAGGCACAAAAGGTAAATATCATGGTTTGAGAACAATTTACTGGAAATGCAATGAGATAAGGAAATGAACCTTAACAACAACAATATTAATAACAAAATTGTACAAGAGCAAGAGTGATTCATATGCAAAATGCTTACCATGGAGTCTGTGCCCTGACTGCAGCCCCACTTTCCTGATCAGAAGGGAGTTTTTTTCCCCTGGAAGAGACTCCCTTCCCTCTGCTCCTCTTAATGACATAAGGTAATATAGAATAAACTTCATGTCCTAGCCATGTGCCTTCCTGGCTACTGTAAAAACTAATCCTATCCTGACCAGAAACAGGACACACCCCTCCACCCTGAAATTAAGTTCTTTATACCGAATCTGAAATTATGAGTCCTATTCAATCTCCATTTCTCTGAACTCTGTTTCCATTCCCAAAGTTCCCCAGAGGCCTACCATTAACTTTTCCTTCACTTCAGAAGCAGTTCAGCCTTGATAGAGATGAGCAGTTAGGTATTGATACAACTTTGAAAATCTGTTGTAAATAAATGTCTGTGTGTTCTATTTCAAAGGAAACATAGTGAAAATATGAAGTGTGCTTCATATTACAATAAATATAATTCTATTTCTTTTAAAAAAAGGAAAAATTACAATTAAAAAATTAAAGTTAAAAGCACTAGTAAATATTGTTCCCTGTACAAACGGACATGCAAAAGGAGCAAGATCTTGGTAAACACTGAAAGAGCTAAAAATGATGCTTTAGGAGGATTTTATGATTGATAGTTTTGAGTAGGAGCGGTTTTACTAATTAATGAAAGAAGTTCAATTTGTTATTTCTGTTATTTTCCTTTTCAGGGTAAAACTGTTATGTTACATCTTGGTGAGAGACCAAAGACATTGTCTGACAAATGACTAAATAAGGGCCAGTTCTATTCAAACTGTCTAACATCTCCTTGGATTGAAGTCACTGAAAAAGTTCTCTTTGCACCCATATGGTCTTTCAGATTCCAATAATGTAAACTATTTGGCAAAGTATAAAAGTACTTGATTAAGTCTCAATTGTTTCAAGGACTAAATGAAAGGAAACTAAAATTCTGAACAGCTAAAAAATATTTCTGTATAATAAAAGCACATTACTCATATGGCTAGAATATAAATCACAAGAATAGTCTGTCACTGTTTCCCAGAAAGGATGGAACAGAGCCAGTGTGTCTAACTTAAGTACTTAAACTTAGTTTCACAGATGTGTCTTTGGAGGACTTGAAGACAACTACATTAATTCAATTTTGTATGAAGAAAGCAACAACACAACTAAATGCAAATAATCCATTTAAACATCTGAACTTTAAGCGTAAGTTAACTGTCTAATTAATTTGATCCACATTTTAACATTTCTAGTTTGGTGTATTAATATTGAATTTCTGAATAGAGCTAACTGGTTTATGATGTAAAAAATAATATTGGAATTAGAAGAAAACAAACAACATCCTCAAATCACTAGAATTTACTCCAGAGTTATTGAATGAATAATACAGGGAATTTTGTATTTACAACTAACTATATTTATGCCTGAAATTTCTATAATTTTAAATCTACAGTGTTCTTTGATGAAGTTCAGTCACTCTGAAAATTAGGCCAGTTACTCAGTAAATGTGATTTCCTATGGGTTTAACAGCCTAAAGGTATGTCCAGTCTAGTGTTGTGTATTGTGCAGAAATGTCTCAGCTAGTTACAATGGAGCTAGTTATGACATTGGAAATGTATCAGCTCTGGGCTAAACACAGCCCTGTTGACCTGACTATACTCTTTAGATGCCATGAGTTAGTGTCCTTAAATAGTTCCGCAGTAACTCATACAAACCTACCAACTAATTTAAGCTCTTAAGGTGTCTCTAGTCAGTGCTCTGTTTTGTAGTAGAAAAATATACAAAACTTAAGCATTTATAAAAACAAGCTTTATAAAAACCTCTGAACTAAATGGTTTCAATTTTTCTACAGATTAAGTTGAATATATTTATTGCTGAATGTGCTATGAGTATGTCCTCATTTGTCTAAGCACTGCAAAGGGACGGAATTTTTTATCCCTGATTCTTTTTGAACTAAATGCAAAATAAAAGGAATTTAGTAGTGATTATTAAATTAGGAATATTCAGGGTCTCATTTATAGCCACTGGACAGACCTAGGCACTTCAATGAAATTCCACAGGCTGTAACAGTGATTCTAGTGTCAATATATAGGATGACTACAACATTTAAATTCGGATATTAATGTGATGTCAATCCACAAATGGGAGTTCCAAAATTAATAAGGAATAGGACAAGTAAGATTGAGCTTCAAGTTAACAAAATTTTATTTCTTTTCCCCACAGAAATAATATAACTGTAGTCTATACAGTCTTACTTTCCAAGGATTTTCATAAATTTAAAATTCATCATTTTCACCTCAAAGTGTTATTTATTTATATCTGTCTATAACAATGCATTTCTTCAAATAAAAAGGAAGTTATGTGTAAGGAGTTTGTGTTTCAGTTCGTGATGCAACTGTATGTATAAACAATTCACTTGCAAACTTGTTATGGGTTTAGCCAGGTAGGCCTAAATTTAGGCTTTAAAACTCAGATTTGAGCCTGAAATTGTCAGCTGCCTTGAGCTGGGCTGAGCTGGCTGGCAGCTGACCTCTTCTAGCCAATAGTATTGTATTCCACTCCATCTTACATCATCTCAATAGCAGTAAAGTCCAGTGTGTGAGTGTGGCTTGGGCAGTTTCACTTTGGCCGAGGTACAGAGAAGGCACCGTGCTGTTCCAGGAGGGATGGAGAGGCCCAAGCCCACAGCACCGGCTCACCATCATGTTATCTTAGAGAACTAAAATGTTTGTTCTTAGTTCTTCTCTTTGCTTAAGTTTGTCTTTGGGGAATTGACTTTGTTTTTTGAATGATTTGTAGTCAGAATGGTAAAATCTGTGCTTATTGGGGAGTGGGAAGTTATATATAACTT
>VWZD01006782.1:200045-210790 GCA_013396695.1 Sakesphorus luctuosus | reverse complement strand
GGGGGGTCACTTACTTTTTTTCTTTTTTCTTTTTTTTAATTCTTCCTCCTCCACTCTAGTGTTATTTAAATTATAGCAATAAATGTTGCCTTAGATTATCCTGAAGGAACTTAGTGTATTAGGGGAAAACAGAAAGTAAAATCTGGTTCATTAAATTATTTCTAAATCAAAAAATTGGTGACCCTGATTGTTGAACAACACCCTGAACAAGAGAGCCAGAACTAATTCAGATGTGCTACTATTACCAGAAAAGTGATAGCTGACAATATTTATCCTGAGTTGGTTTACAAATGTTGCTTGTTGACAAAATATATAAAAATATTTTATCAAATATTTTTTTTTGCTACTGGAGGCCATCCAAGTCCTGGCATATATAAACACTGTTAGGAATGATCTGTTATTCTGCATCTTAGTTTTCGGTGCTCTTGAGAAGAAACAAGCATAGATGTTAGTTTCCATTTTTTTTTCTATTTTTAGAGAGTGTATTAAAAATCTCCACAGCAAATTGTGTCAATGATTAGAAGTGAAGAGAAACTGAGGTTCCTGCACACAAAAAATTTGCTTACAAACACATTTTTGTCCCATTAATATTTTTTAACAGCATGCTAGATAATTATTTAATTACATATGGTTTGGTTCTTATGCAATTCCTGAATTGTACATTTTCTTTTCTCTAGTATAACCAGCTTATTTATGTCTGGGATAACTGCCACCTTTTCAAACAGCACAGTAGCTGTCTAATAGCTGTCCACTGAAAAATAAGACATCAAACCCTAAGGTCTTAGTATTTTGGCTCTCTGAATAACTAATGGAGGGAGATTCATTCAAAATTCAGTTTTTATTTAACTAAGATAGGTCTTTAATGGAAAAGGTATCATTTCAAATTTTCTAATCGTTCTCTTTCCTGAATAAAAGAGGTTTCCTAGATGTGTAGCTTTACTTTTCATCATCAATTTAGTTTAATTTAATTAACTCATTCTCTGAAATTTCTTTTTGACTAGAAGGAATCTAATATTTCACTTATGTAAAATAAGTCTCTGCATAAATCAAGTAGCTGCTCCATTTAAGGAGCATTGTTTTAGACACTACTGGTTGCTGGTTTTAGGACTCTTACATTTTTTGATGTTCTTTAGTTTTTCTTCCTTGACTTTCCTCGCAACGTAAATTAAATTTCTAGTTATAATAATGTGTTTGGTAGGTTTTTTTGAGGTTGGGGATTTGGAGTTTTATTTGTTTGTTAGCTTTTTTAAATTTAATTGTAATAACTTCTTGCAGTCTTACTTAGGAGATCCTGAAGGGACAAGGCTCTCCGTTTCTGCTTTACAATCTCTTAACAAGAGAGAAGAACCATCAGGAATTATACATATTTCTAGAACTTGAGTTAGTATAAAATATATATCTCTTAATCTAAACATGTTAATTTACTGCATATATTGATATGTACAATACACTATTATATTGGATATGCTAATAATCAGTCTGCCAATATTTGTCTTCTCAAGCTTCCTAGACATACTAGACTAACCTCTGAATGTTAGAATAGCAAAAAATAACCCAAAAAACCCAAACAAAAACCAAACAAAAAACCATCTTTACTCTTTGTTTAAAGACTCCCAGGTGAAGCTGCAAATCCCGTAGAGGCACACTATTTAAATAGGTTATCAAGAGCCTTAAAAGAACATGCACATGACTTGACCTAAAACAGTTTTTTTGTCTGCATTCTGTTTCTAATTATAAATTGCCTGTGAATAAAAGGAAATATTTGTTTTCTGAAATGTAGGAGCTTGAAGGCCTTGCTAAATAACATCTGTGCCATAGCCAGACAGTATCTAGTATTATAGACCCAGTCATGGATAGTATATATATGTATGTGTATAATGTATTCTGTGCATCCCCATGAAACAGAATTGAAGTGCTCTGCCTGTGACATGATGATGTGATGACTGTCAGTAGAGAAGTGGTCACCGGCATAGTTTAGAAAATGTGAAGATTACATAGTAGTTTAGTATTAGCTTCGGTCTACAATTAAGACATACTTTAACAGAGAACTAAAACTCTAAGGTAAGTATCTAAATTTGCACTATTGTCAATAGAGGTTATGAGCTTTGTTCACAAGACATGGATATCTATCTGAGGTCTTTTGAGATGGCTTCTGGTATATGAGCAATATGCATGAGCTTAAAAGTTATGATGAAGATGCATAGCAGGTCTACATCCTGTCTGAGGAGCAACTGCAATTCAGGATAGATGTCTTTGTGCATAATAAATGTCTCTTGATGTTTGCATTAAGGCAACTGAATTGTACCTTTAGAAGTTGCATTGATTGTGTTCTGTAGATCACTCTTAATTTAAAAAAAAAAAATGAGAAAAGGTTTGATCACCTAGACTACATGTATTCCTCTGACCTCTAATATTCTCTCTTGAGTTGATTGTTATCCCCACAACTGAACTCAGAATTCAGTCACCTGAACACAAAGATGAGATGCCTCAAAGAAATTTCTCTGAGCAGGGCAGGTAAGGCAACACACTTTGGCAAAGATCTTTTTGTTTCCTTGCAAGGATTTTAGTACAAGGTCAGTTCTAATCATAACATATATAAGCTTACATATTGCAAGTACCTGACATGGCTTTATTTCACAGTAAGTACCCCAGAGGCCAAGAACCAAGCAGATTCTTTCAGACATTGTATCTGCACTGGCTGTGGAATTGATGATAGTATCCTCTATGTCTGTTTGACCCAGAGGGCTGTTTTTACTGTCTTTAAACTTATTTTAGCATACCACTGCCTCTGTATCTTCATTAGTCAGAAAGAAAGCCATAAGTGACTTGGTCAGACTAGTCTTCTACACTATAAATATCTGCATCTAGTCAAATATTTTTCATCCTTCTATTCTCTTTACCGTCTGTATTGCCTTCAATGAATTGTTTGTTCCTTCCTAAAATAGATACCTTATATAGCTGACATGAATTGTTCAAGAGTATTCTTTTTGTCTTGGTTAATAATAAACAAGTAGCTCAAACATAGATTACTTGTATTACATAAGATTCTAAAGCTGGTTGAGATGAACACTCTCATTGTTCTGATCTTTAATAGAATCAATCTGTCATAATACAAGAAATGTTTAAAGTTTAAAAGTTTGAGTTTGCAATTTTGATATCACTGTACAGACAGATTTGTATGGTGAACAAAGTTATATAAAAGGAAAGAAGCTGAATATTCTGAAAAACAAGGACTATTTGATACACTCAGTAAAATTTAAAAAACTAAAGTTTTTTTATGTGTTTCAAAAGTTCTTTTCAAACAAGGATCACTAAATGCTTAAGACTGGTGTAAGAATCATTTATAGGTTTCATATTGCAGCCAATGATGACCATAAAAGTACTATTCACAAAATCAAATCTCTGTGCAACTAATAGTTTACAAAATATTTCAAATGGTTTCACTTAACACATTTGCAAGGAAAGCTTTATGAATGCCTTTATATGTAAACACGAAAAGCCCAAGGATGAGCAGTTATTTATAATCAAAATTTTCAAATTTTGTGCAAAGTAAGGCTCTTAAATCTATCTAAAAACTTGGGTTGTTTAAGACTCTTGGACCTCCAACTCTTGGTACATCCAAGGACATCTGTATTTCTTTTTTCTAGATTCAAATTGTATTTAAAAGCATAAATAAATCTGGGTACCGGCATGTAGATAGTTTAAATTGTCAAAGCTCTTTAGACATCAATGCCAGTTTATACTAATTAAAAAAAATAGGGAAAAGTGAATATTAAATTCATTCCATTTCATTAACAAAAGTACTTAGAGGAAGAATTTATAGTAGGCTTTTTGATGGATTAAGAACAAATTGCAGAAAAGTGGAGGAATAGAGTGCAGGGCTGAAACATCTAGGGAGAACATGGTAGGGGAAGCTCTCAGACTTCATCTCTGCAAGTGGCACAGCTGCAACCCATCTCAAGTGCCTGTACATGAATGCACATGACTTAGTAAACATGATGGGAGTTCTGGATGCAACTGGCAAGGACAACTAAGGTGGGAAGATGGCACTGTATGCAAAGGAGCAGCACAAATGCCTAGAGCTTTCCTATTTAGTGAATTATGTCTATTTGAGAATTTATTGACCAGTATCTTAGGAGAGATCAGAAAGGAAAGTGAAAAAGCTGAAGTTGCACAAGAAGTTGGGAGGGGACACAGCTGGGACAGCTGAACCCAACTGGCCAGAAGGCTATTCCATACCATATGGTGTCATGTTCAGCAATAACTACTGGGATCAGAAGAAGGAAGGGGTAATGTTTGACATGGCATTTGTTTCCCAAGGAATGTACGTGTGATGGAGCCCTGCTTTTCTACATATGAATGAACACTTGTCTGCCGATGGGAAGCAGTGAATGAATTCCTTGTTTAGCTTTACCTATTGAACTGTCTTTATCTCAACCCATGGGCTTTTGCATTTTTACCCTTTTGATTCTCTCCCCTGTCCTGCTGTGGGGAATGAATGAACAGCTCTGTGGGGTTTAGGTGCCTACTAGGGCTAATGCACAACGGCTGACAACATTGTGAGGCTGGTCTCAAAATGTAAAAATGGAAATTCACATGTGTTCTCAAGAAAAAAATTGAAGGAAGGTCTGGGAAATGAAATTATAGTCAGCTTTACATCATTACTCTGGAAGATTTTGAAGCAAATCCTACTGTAAGTCATTTACACCTACATGAAGAAGGAGATTGGGAACAGCCAGCATGTATTTACCAAAGCTTCTTTAGCAGCCTGATGGTCCTCACTGCTAAGATGTCTGGCTGTGTGGGTGGGGGGAGAGCTGTGTATGTAAATTCCTTTGATTTTAGCAATATTCTCACAGCCAGCCATAATATATTTGCAGCCAAATCTCCTGAAGTTCAACAAAATTCACAAAGTATGTACTTGGAATGGAATAATCCCATACTCCTGTACAGTTTTGACATTGCCAAGTGGTTAGAGAGCAGGTTTACAGGTAATAATCTAGGAATCCCTATGGCAGGAAGTAAAACATACTCCAGCACAGTAATCCCCATGGCAAAGAAGGCCAACAATATACTGTGCTGCATTAGCAAGCATGTGGGCAGCTGGTCAAAATGTGCTACTCCTTTCTGCTTGGTATTGTGTTTGAAATTGGATCTGAAGTACTGTCTCCAGTTTTGGACTTCCCTTTATAGGGAAGACATGAGAAACTCCAACAATTTTGTTTGCAAAAGAATCAGGAAAATGATACGGAGGCAGGAGTACCATGTATAGGAAGCACCTTTGTTGAGATCTCCTTTGAAGTACATAATGAAAAATGAAGAGGTATTGCACACACCAGTGATTAGTGGTGTTCCTTAGGGGCCAATATTGGGTCCTGGCAGTGTTTGACATCTTTGCTGGCAACATAAATAGTGGGACTGAGCACACCTCCAGCAAGTTTGCAGACAACACCAAGCTGTGTGGTGTGGTTAACATGCTGGAGGTAAGGGATGCCATCCAGAGGGAAGACAGGCTTGAGAGGTGGGCCTGTGCAGATGAATTTCATTTTATGAAGTTCAACAAGCCCAAGTGCAAGGCTCTGCACCTGGATCAGACAAATGCCAAGCACAAATACATTCTGGGTGGAGAATGGATTGGGAGCAGTCCTAAGGAGAAGATCTTGGGAATGCTGGTGATGTGAAGCTTGACGTAAACCAGCAATGCGTGCTTGCAGCCCAGAAATACAATTGTATACTGAGCTGCACAAAACCAAAACTGATCAGCAGGTCAAGGAAGGTCATTCTGTCCCTGTACACCTCTCTGGTGAGACCTCATCTGGATTACCGCATCCAGCCCTCTGGGCCCCATTACAAAATGACGTAGGCCTACTGGACTGAGTCCAGAGAAGGACCACAAAGATGATCAGAGGGCTGAAGCACCTCTCCTGTGAAGACAAGCTGAGAGAATTGAGGTTATTTAGCCTGGAGAAGACTTTGGAGAGACCTTATAGAAGCCTTCAAGGACCTAAAGGGGGCCTACAAGACATCTGGAGAAGGACTTTTTGAGAGGGCATGTAGTAGGAGGACAAGGGGAATGGCTTTAAACTGGAAGAGAGTTGGTTTAGATTAGATGTTAGGAAGAAATTCTTTACTGTGAGGGTGGTGAGACACTGGAACAAGTTGCCCAGAAAAACTGTGTATTCCTCATCCCTGGCAGTGTTCACAGACAGTGTGGATGGGGCTCTGAGCAACCAGCTCTAGTGAGTGGCAGCCCAGCCCATGGCAGGAGGTTTGGAACTAGATGATTTTTAAGGTCCCTTCCAATCCATTCTGTGTTTCAATTAACTAATTTTAGTTATATTTTAGGCTTCCTTATAATAACAAAATCATATTACAGTTTGAAATTCCTTGAAGTGAGATCACGATCATTAAAAAAAAAAAAACACAAAACAGAATACAATGAAGAACTAAGCAAAAAAAGTGATAGATATTACCTAGACAATGATTCAATGGTTTGGCTAAGTTTGCCAGATCAGAATTAGTTTCTGTGCTCTTTATAGTAAAAACCAGAGTAAATGACTAGATTTGATAAACACTGTAATCATGTATCACAGCAAGGTCTTACGGAAATAGGAACTGGAAGATGGAAGGCAATTGCAATAAGACACGTGGTGACTTTTGTGGTTTTAAGACCAAGTGAGAGAGAAGAAAGAAGCTCTTAAGCATACAGTCTCCTGCATAATTAATTATTTTTTTTTCCCATTAATTTTAAAAGTGAAGAAACTAAAAATTATTTTTTATTTCTTATGTGTCCTAAAAGTTTGTTAATTAATATTAGACAGTTGCATCTATTATCAATGTTTTGGAAAAACCTAAAGAAATATGGTTTATGGCAATAACTAGTAACAGGAAAAATGCTGAAGTCAGAAATTAATCGACAATAAAATTCAGAAATAATAATTGATTGCATATGGTGTCTAATTTCATTTTTTCTTAGTATTTCATATAAATGTTACAATGATAACTATAATCTTTAAATAACATTGGCATTCCCTAAGGATACCAAACTTCTTCTATCTCATATAGGCAAAAAAAATCATAATTATAGAAAATGCTATCTTGTTCATCCTAGCTGCTGTTTATATGTCACCAAAAGAGAAAGATTAATGAGCCAATGTGCTTTTATCCAAGAAGCATAATTAGTCTGCTTCACTGACGTGAATAATTAAGAGGGACATTTTAAAAGAAAACAATATGTTAAAGGCTAATTAAAGTTTTGGAATCTATGTGATAAGCCATGTTTTATGTGTTACTGGAAAACATTTTTAGGAGTCAGGGTCACAGTTTTTGGAAGGCCTTGTTCTTTCCAATTGATTAAATCTACAATGCTATTTAAAAAAAAAAAACAAACAAAAAACCAAAAAAACCAACAAACCAACATTTTTACAAGAGTTTTAAATATTCTGTGTTTCTAAGTAAAAATGCAAATTCATTTCTCCTTGGTTTTGACATTTTTATGCCACATTTGTGAATTATAAGGTAATTTCTTGTGAACTATGAAAACCTGAATCTGAATTGTATTTTAAGCAAGTATGAATGAGAACTTAACAAGCCAATAATATTTATATATTGGCAATTATGTAAATCTTATTCATATTGCAACATCTATGGATAACAAAAATTAAAACGTTTATTCACATGCAAATTATTCAGGTCTATTTGGTCCAATTTTTATAATTTAAAAGTGAATGCAGATGTACAAAAATCTGTGTAAATACTACCTTTCTTCTTTGATTTCCTTTACACCAAAAAAGTAGAGCATTTTTTTCATCTATTTATGAAATAGAAATGCTATTATATTTTCCTCTTGTAAGTTTTAACCTGGTGAACTGTGAGAATATATTAATATTTATGCAATTGCAGGAAAGGTAGCAGTGTCTTAGCATGAACAACTGACAGTAGAATATGCAAACTGTAGGCCATGTTCTGTTGGCAGTGAGAGTTTAAACAGGTACATAATATGAAAATAATTCTTTGACATGAGCTTTGACTTCGCGATAACTATTTCTGTTTAATGACTATAAAATTTATTTGACTTAGATGAATTGCCTAATTTTTATGAAACTAAATGCAAATGCTGTGAACCCCATATTTTCTGTGAATAATGCAGACATGTAATGAAAATTAAAAATATAAACTGCTGAAATTGAAGCATGAGAATTACTACATCCTTAGGTGATTTAAGCACAATGTAGTTAACTGGTCAAACTAGTAAGAAGAGATTGTCCCACCATGCTCAACACTGGTATGTTCTCACCTTGAGTCTTGTGTGCTCCACAGTATACGAAGGGTATAACGTTATAAGAATGTGTTTAAAGGAAGGCAGTAAACGTGGTGAAGGAGCTAGAGGGAGTGATGTATGAAGAGAGGCTGTGGATACCATGTTTGCTCAGCATAGAGAAGGAGAGACTGAGGGAAGACACTGCTATCTGCAATTTCCTCATGAGAGTGTAGATCTCCACATGGTAGTGGAGATGGAGGTGCTGATCTTGTCTTTCTGGTGTCCAGGGAGAGGATGCAATGGAATGCCGTAGAGATATGTGAGGGAAAGTTCATGTTGGATATCAGGAAAAAGTTCTTCTCTGAGACAGTGTTCAACTACTGGAACAGGCTTCCCAGGGAGGTGGCAAGCTTGTTGATGTTCAGGAGCCATTTGGGCAATAGTTTTACATACAAGGTTTAACTCTTAGGTTGACCTCTGAGAAGTCAGCATTTGATCCTTGTCGGTCCCTTCCAAATCTGGATAAACTATGATTTTATGAATTATGCGGCATATGTAGATAGAAAGCATCAATAGTTCATAGTAGGAACCTATCATGCTATGAAATACTGTCAAATTATGCAAACAATAGAAGAAAACATTTTGCCTTTCTAGAAGAAAAAAAATTCAAATTTGCTGATATGTAAAAGAACCCCTCTTTCATGGGAAGATTCGAAAAATACTTATTTGATTTAGAACAAGAACAAATTTTGAAATGCCAGTTTTCAGCTAAATAAGAAGTAACATCTTGCACAGCACCAGAGATATCTGTGTGTGAAATAAAGGCTAAGTGTAGACATTTAAAAATGTGATTTTTGGCAGTAGAGCAAACAGCATTTGAAACTATTCCAGTCTTTACAGGCTTTTTGATGATTGCTGGCTACTAGATAATTTCTTCGGATATTTCAGAACTCAGTTACTCACATAAATTGAGTATTTAAAGATAATTCTTTATAGGTTTACAATTACTGTAGTAAATACAGATAATATATCCAGTTAATATATATATGGAGAAGCTTGATTTTGCTATCATTACTGAAAAAGGAAAAACCATGAGAGGCTCTTGCCTTCCTACAAGTGAAAGTAACACTGGTGTAAGACAACTGAACTATTCTGGGGATATTCTGAATTCTCAGTTTGTCAGCTTTAGAAGCTGACAGCTTTCACAGCTGTGGGAGATAAAGGTGAAGTAGAACCATATTTGTCTCCCAGATGAGCTCTCTGCATTTTTGGACCTTATGGAGATACAGTGAATTCTTCTAAGAGGCCAACACACAAAAAGTCAAGAGCACTACCATGGTAAATGTGTTTTGTACTGATTGAAAAACTAAACCATGCTGAAGTTCCTGAGAGATCAGATGTTTTATTTTAAGGTAGAGTAATTCATTTGAAAAAAAAATTCCAAAATTGTGCCACTGAGGAACTAAAAAACATCCACTGGCAGGTTCCATCAAACTCCACTAAAACTTGATAATAAGAAAGCAAAATAAAACAAATGGGAAAAAATCCCTGTGATTTAGTCCTAGTAGATGCTCTTGTCAACTTTCATTTAAATCATTTAATGCACAAATATAATTGATTAGTGTCTTGGACTCTTCACTTCTTACACCTCTTTCATTAAACAGAGCTTTGTTCTTACGTTTTCATTTCTCCTTCATATTATTATGCAAGTGTACAGTTATACAAATAAATAACTTGGTAAAGTAAATCAGATTTTTTACCATGTCCTTCAGATACTTTCCCGCTGGTACAGAATGCTCTCTTGGCAGGGTAACTATATTGTCATTTTTTTCCATAACAAGTTGGAGCAGAGAGCTCTATCATTGTAGAGAACTAGTAAATACTAGGAGTCCCACAGGAAGTCTGATTTTTGCTTCATTACCAAAATACATTATATTTAAACAATGTCTTTCAGAAAGGGACAGAAAAAAATTCATCCTTTGCCTTGAATGTGAACTTAAAAGTTTCTGAAAAGGATCTCTAAATAACTGCTCTAGCCCCTCTGCCAGTGTTGTTTGATCGCTCTGGCAGAAATTCCTTCTCAAATGATTTCACTGGTTTCTCATTATACAGAGACAGCTTCCAGAGCTGTCTGTGTTCCTCATACTTTTACTGGTCTTGCATCTTATAGGCGTGACAGCCCAGTGAGGTGTTTTGAAATGAAAATCTGTGTTTCAGCATGAGTAACAAATCAAGCCTAGACTGTATTTTATTGTATTTGAAATGTGTCTGTTGAAATTGAGCTCTCATTTGCAATTCACAGTTAAGGCTACCCTGAGTATTTTACATTATTTAAAAGGCCTTGTTGCAGAAAATAAAATAGAACAATAATAATTTATGCTCCCTGAGGACCTAAAAACTATTGTAAGCTTCTCTAACTTTTGTAAGCTTCTCTTACATTTTTTCTCTGTTTTTCTTTAAGTATTATTTACCTTTTTTTTTTTTT